>CAJPEX010000398.1:0-109888 GCA_905338405.1 Notodromas monacha
ATATATTAAATCCCTGATTCAGTAAATGTCAATTTCCATCTTCAACTTTTCAAGACAGAAAAGTAGGTCACTACAGAGAACTTCCTCGGAAAATATTCACAGATGATTAACCACATTTATGCACTTCCCATAAACATTCTTCCTTCATCAAAAAAAAAAAGGTAATGCAACGAAAAGAAAAAAAAGGTCCCGCAGTGTCTTCCTGAGCGCAGAACCACACGGAGGCAACTGAGGGAAGAACCGCGGGCTGCGCTGATCCGAAAGGTTCCTTCGTCCCTCGGCGCAGGAGGGAGGGGAAAAACGAGGCCCGAGGTCGCATGGTTTATGCCTCAGGCACAGCTCGCAAAAGTTCCCCGGAACCCCCGCAAATTCTGTTTATTCCTGACAATTTTAGTGGGTACTGTAGTGTGCTGTCACTACAGCTGAACAACGACAGACTGTATGGGATTCTTATTCGGCCGCACGGGTGCGGCGAACATCAACAAACGTTCCATCCGTGACGTACTATTCGGTGTGTATACGTATATGTGGCTATATCTAGTGGTAACAGCGCATACACAGACGTTTATTTATACAGGGCTGTAATTCCAATATCTTATATACAGTACTTTCTTTGTGTCCCACGTATAATTCACGTTTTCTGTATGGGTAAGCTCAGGCCACGGAGTCCGAGTGCAGCTTAATACAGGGCACACCAAAGAATATTTTACAGTTCTCTTTAAAAAAAAAGCAACATTCGCAGTAAAGTTTGCGCTTTTTTCATAATACGCGTTATTCATTATAAATGAACGCAGGATGTTCGCGATTTTTCATGCGGGATTTTTTGTAGTGTCTTAAACGCAGAGAATAATTGTCGAGTGAATGAGAGTGTACTCATATTTATCTTCAACACTATTTTTTTGTTTCTGTGACATTTTTCAATTTTAGCAGCACGAATTCATGCTTGAATTAAGGCAGAAAGTACCTCTTGGAGCTGTAGACATTTTTCAAACAGCATCCGTGGGTATACGAGAGCATTTTGCTAATAAATGAACAGTTTGGACTCCAAGTAAGGAACGTGAAATAATTAAAAATTGTATGTCGGAATCTTCACTTTCATGAGATCAAAATTTTTGAAACAACGTTTCCGACAAAAATATAATTCGGCTTATAAGAATTACGGATGCTCCTCACAAAACGAGGAGAATTGCAAAATAACTCGCTTTGTTGATTGAGTTTAGTTTTTTGAGTTTCACTTTATTGCGAAAAATAAGAAAGGCCTGACAAGAATGCAGAGCCTAATTCAAGAACGTTAATTGGGAACTCATTTGGGCTGAATTTTCAATTACTGTACCTCGAGAAAAATATTAAATATGAGTTATATGACACGCACAAAAACACCGACAACAATATTTTATTTATTTTTTGATTGGCCATGAAGGTGGGACATCTATAGCATTGTGTCCGTCACATCACCAAAAGTGACTTTCATCAGTCGAAAAAATGTTTTCAAACCGCAAGCAATCAGATCACAATGTCGACAGTTCAATAAATGGATCAAGCTTTAAATTCGTTTAAATTTACTTCTACAAGGTAGAAGCTGAGTTTGAAGACGAAGAATTGTTGAATGTAGTGGACTGAGTGCCTCGGACCATTTCCTGGGATACGTGTTGCGGATCCCTGCACGTTGCGTTGCTTCATGTGCTCGCTTGTTGCCCCGCCGCTGGTGTAGCTGCACAAATGGTAACCTGTGATAACAAGTCCATTCCTATACATGGGTACAAAAATAAATAAACGCATAAATGGTGTCTGGCAACGAGGAAATGAACTTCAAGTCCAAAATTTGTGAAATTCCAAATTTTAGCTTCGAGTTTTCCAGACACAAAATTTTTGAAGAAAAACTTGTTTCTGCAACATAAATACTTCAGAGAGGGATGAAACCCCACTTTCATAAAGTCTAGAACTCTAGATGCTCGCTAAAAATTGAAAATGGTTGGAATTGCGCTCGTTACTTCATGCATCAAAAGGTTCTTTGGATGATCTAAGTCTATACATAAGAAACGTCATTTTGCAGAAAGGAAAAAATTCAAATCCGTGATTTATTATACAGTATGTAGAATTTAATCTTTAAATTTTGAAGAACCGAATTATTACGCATCAAGAGCATGAACTGTTTTCTGAAACGAAATATTTCTGGCGGCAATACAGTATACAAGCAGTTTTCAGAAATTCCAGATACTTGCAATGAGACCGAAATTCTGAGTACAACGTGCTATGTTTCATGCAATTGCAGCTTACCTACTATTGGTAAAAATGAATCCCATCTTCAAAGAAGTAGCCAAAACCTAAATATGCGATAAATTAAATGCGCCATTTTATCTTTCAACTTCAAATATAAGTTTGAAGTTTCGGAAGAGCAAGCTTTTATTCGGCACAAAAATATTCTAAACAGGAACGAAATTCTTCTTCTATCAATTCGTGATCCTTTCTGTGAACCCAAAATGACAAAAATAATACATTATGTTTTGCAAAATTATTCCGTATACATAAATGAACAGGACACGTTCGAAAATTTGAATGTTCAAGCAGAAATCACACTTTGAAAAAATTGCAAAAATATGTTTCCCCAGCAAACCTCGCGTGTTTTCGTTTAAATAAAGTTCAGGGACCCCTTTTCTATAGTTTATTTGAGGGGTCCTCGAAGCATGCTACACCGTTTGTGGGGACATGTCCTTGAGGGGAAAAGGGATGGTAAAAGGACCCGCTGAAAACGGCGTCGACGACAGCGACGTCGACCCCAAGCAATTCACGGCACCCTGTTGCGGCTGATGCACTGCCCCATTTCATATATCATCTGACTGACGTCCCGGCAAAATTTCCGCGCCAAACTTTATTTTTAGCGATAACTGTCAAGCGCCAAAGAGGCGCACCGATTTTTTTTCCAATTTTTTTGTACTCTTGTTCAAGTTACTCATATTTAGCCGTTCGTGCTGCGAGTGAATCCTACACAATTTTTACAAGGAAAAATTACTCCAGAGTAACGAATAAGCGTAGAAATTATGATGGGGATTTTCAAATTTTAATTTTTGCGAGAATCTGGGTACGAATGCCATGGTTCGTATGATCCTGTTTCGCAAACAAATAATCCGGTATATTCACCGGAAGGAAAATTCAACTTTTCTGAAAAAAAGAAAGGTTTTCTTTCAATATTTCCAGCTAAAATAAACTAAATCGCCTTTTTGTGTCTGTGTAATTTTCAGAAGAAAAGAACATGCTGAAATATTTCAACTACTGAATTAATGGCTCGTTCTGAACGTTATATAGAAGTCAGAAGAACTCGTTTGCACCATTTTTAAGAACTGGCATCCGTGACGAAATAATTGGGTCAGGAGTTTATGAATGATATTAAGACAAAAAATAATTGAGAAACTCAACGAAAGGGAAACAGCTCAGTATTTGGAAAGAGCAAAACGGATTTTGAAAAATGCGTGGATTTTGACGGGTTGGGCATCATTATTATCAAAATATTGCCTGAAAATCATGCACGAATAAAACATTTTTGAAGAAGAAGAAGAAAATGAATCACGGTTGTTCTGCAAAGATTTAAATCTTTCGCTTCGCCATTCAGCAAGAAAATACATGTTTCCCAGGCCCAAACTTCAGTAGCTCTTGCCCTTCAAATAGAGGCCTAACATTTTAGCAATGATTGATGACTCATCGAATTCTGCGCTTCAGCCTGACTCGCCGATGCCTCGTGTGTCACTTCATCACTCATCGTATTTGTTTGCAATTTCTGCTGGAAAAAAATGTGACATCACATTGGCTCATTTCAGCACGTAAAAAAAAAAGCGATGGGGTGCGTTGAAGAAAACCCTGCTCCATCCCTCAGAAAAAAATGACGCATTCCCTCCGGCGTTTCCTTGAAGATTGCCAGCACAAAAAGTCCATGAATCAGCGCTGAACAGAAAATCTTATATTTTTCGCGACACATTTCCGTCATGAACAGAGAAGGCAAAAAATCCTGACGCGAGGAAATTTCCTATCCACACATTTTTCTTAGGACCCTCACGTCAGAAATTCGTTCAAAAAATGACTACATAATCTCTATGCAAAATTCGCCGGAAAGTACAGTTCATGTTTTTGTAACGCATATTCATAAACAAAATCATCAGATGATATGCACGTCACAGCACTTCGGTAAATTACTGGCACATTTCCTTCGACGTACATGTGATTCTTTAAAGAAAAACGAATTCGCTGAGAAATTGGTACATTTGGCATTTATTGCTCTGAGAAGTACATAATTTCCATGCGCTCATGATTGTTTTAATGAATGTATTGTTTCATAAGTGCTTTGTGATTACAAAAATTATCAGAAGTTCTTTTCTGCAATTTGCAGAAACAGTAAAAAATAAATTGCATCTTATCTGACCAACAGATCCTGACGCAGAACATATCATCATAAATTCAGATAATTTCTCATTCAAATATCTGGTACATTGGTTTAAGCAGACTTGAAACTTCCGCCAAGACATTCTTGCACTGAATTCTGACGACTAAAATGAAAACGTTCTGTTTTACGAAACTGCTTTTAAATATTTTGGAATACTCAATTTCATGAATCCCATTTTCATCATGTCGAAATTTGTTTTTCGAGCAAAATTAGTTTTCTGAAACTGCGAAGAAAATGGACGAAGGCTGAGTAAAATGTCAAGTGGTCGACATTTCTCCAAGTGCAGTCACGTAAACTGTCTCACACCAACACGTAGGAATGACTCTCATCCATCCAAGACGAAGTTGGACGTGGTGATCAATCCTGTGCCAAACTTTCAGCAAATAACTTTCCTTTATTTCAACATCAGGTAGTTGTACTGTACAGTATTTCATGTGGATGGAGACAGCGTATAAGGTTCAATCGAATTACAGGCTTTCCCACGTAAGATCAGATGATGAGCATTTCCTCTGTCAAATTTCCATGGTTTTCGGCAGAAAATAATGCTTATATCAGAACTGATTCAGAACCTTTTAACCAATCAAATTCTTTCTCAATAAAAACAAGTAAAATTAGGAAATCTGTAGAATGAAGATTTTCCGACCTCGCCTGAGACGAGAAATTTGTTCTTAAATGAATAATAAATGGTTCAGATGTAAATCTTCCAGAAATATGAAAAGAAGCCAGATAACGTTCAAGGAATGCGAAATAAAGATCAATATTAATTTCGGGTAGAACTTTTCGTTCGCCCTCGTGAAAGACTCTTTTCAACCCTCTGCCGAATTCGGCAACATATAATGAATCCCGCTCTTCTCTGGTCTCATCTTCGACACAAGAGATTCGCGATGGAAGTATAAAATAAAAGGGAAATTCGGCTAAGAATGCCTGGTATTCTGTCGCCTTATATCCTTATTGCTCAGCCTCGTCCTCCGAATGGTCTGATGGGAAACGCTGATTAATTAGACCTGGAGCCAAAGACACCAGCACCAACACGAGTTCTCTGTCTCGTCTCCATTCGAGATAAGCAGTGATCCACTGATCCCCTGTCGCGTGACTTCGTTCCAGAAAGTTATATTAAAACATAGTAGCTATTCGGCAGAAGGATGAGCACAATTTCACGCAGGAAATTAGTCATCTTCCCGCCCAGGCCCGACATTATAATAGCACGGGTGGAGCAGCTAAGTAATTACATGCATCCCAGCGTTTTTGAGCCTCTCCCTGAAGAAAAATATTCTTCAAATAATCTTACGTTCAAATTCAAGTGAAAAATAACTTCAGCTCCCCGAGAATTCGTGTATCTCGAAGTCCACGTGATGATGAATATACGGAGTTGGTACAATATTACTCTGATTATTTTATGTCTTTCCAGAGCTATGCTCACTCAGAGATACTCTTCAATAATGCAAACAGAATTATTCACGTATACAATTCTGTTAGCTTGCGATTCTTGAAAACAGAAATTTCATTTGTATTGTTCACGCCGATGTTTTTTTTTTTTTTTTTCATAGCTTAGCAGAGTCCTCAAATGTTCCTCGTAACGAGCAATTGAATACATCTCTCAAAATAAACGCGGCACAGTTCGAAGGAGAAATACCCCTAGACAATCAGGGTTAACCGAATTTTCTTCCATCCAATTGTTAACAGACCTTAATTTCCGCACAAAGGAAGTTGTAAAGAAGTGTTCATTTGCATTTACAAGAGGGAAAAATTCTACCTCTTACTACAAGAGGCGGATAAAACCCAGGAACTTCCTCTTCTTTACGACTGATTTGTTCAAGAAAGTAGATGCGATACGTTCTGCACGAAATTTTCTGAAGTATATAAGAAACATGAGTGAAAGGCAAGCGGACTTCAAATTGAATATTATGAATTCAGAGCAATAGTAGTTCAACTTTTAAAATTTATTTAAGATTAATCAAGCATTAGAAAATTATTTCTCGAAATGTTTTTTCTCAGCACGTTCGAGCTGAATTCGCAAAGAGAATCAAAATTATGTCATTGCGTGAATCATACTTTTTTCGTGGCCATTCTTTTGAAGAAGTTAGAAAAATTCCGGAATATTTCATTGACGTTGAGTGAGTCTTAAATTCTTAATGAGCCAATCTTAATGAACCATTTTTTGTATAACCCTTCTAAAAAAGCACACTGTAATTTTTTTACGTTTTGTTTTTCAAATGCTAAAGCTGGACTTCGAATTGAAAACAAAAGGATATCATCTAAAAATTACTTGAACTAGCCGTCGTTAAATTTCACGAAATTATTGAGTCACATTAAATCATTCAGGAGATAAGAGAGCTGAAAATATCGTCGTAGCATTTCGGTCCACCTAGTATGTGTTGTCAATCCAACATTTTTATGGTAATTTTAATTCGTGCATCAGAACATGAGATCTCAAAAAAATTATGAATTCTAACCTATTTTTATTGCTACGAAAAAACTCGTCTGTAGTCGAATTGAAAAAAGATTTGACATAATTTTAAAAAAAGTGGTGTAAAATTCGGGAAGTCCCCTTGTTATTGAGGGCTTACAGTAAGATTGATCGTCTCAATTTTTCTCTAGTAAGAGGAAACAGAAAACTTTAGCAAACTTCTGTGTTGCGCCAGGAAAAAGGCGATGACCTTTTGTCTCCCGAAAATCCTCGAATGTTCCTGCCCTAGGGTAGGGGCAGGAAAAAGCCATATTACTCCCACACAAGGGAGCCAGGAGATCTCTTGTTTCCCTTTCTTTTTTATGTCAGGCTATTCCAGAGACACACAGCCAGGTATGTCGCTCGATTCCCAGAAGCAGGGCTAAAAACACGGCCGACAAAGATGGGAGTAGAATCCCTTTAGGAATGAGAGGATGATCTTAAAAGCTTTCCTCGCAATCCAGACACTTCAGTAATTGAAGAAAAGGCTGATTTAATCGATAGCTCCGAACTTTGCCACTTCTATCCCGGGAAGTCTTTGAAATTCAATCTTAATTACACACGCTGGGAACCGCTGCTGATGGGCATCAATGGAAACCAACAAAACAGCTGATGATAAAGATGCAGTGGAATAAGTATAAAACACAAGCAATCTGTATTTATAACTGGAAACTGTTGAAATATTTATGTTATTACACTACTGTATTAATGAACACATGCAAGAAAAAAATATGCTCAAGTAAAATGGTGCGTCAGAGAATCAAGTGAATCTTCCAAGGAAAATCAAGCATTTTTTAGAGTGACAGATGACAGCCAGTGACATCTACTCACACTTAGATAAATCGGCATAGAAATGGACGAAATTGAGAATTCATCGTCATCATATTGCTTACAATGTTCTCCTAACGCGACAAAAATGCCACAATATTTATATGTATATCCACCATTTTGTATTCCAACTACAGTGTAAAGAATGGGTCTCTGATTCAGCTGCATTACAAGTGTATTCCATGACTCAATCCATTGTAGTTTAACGTTAGGCGTAATCTAAAATATAATATTACCCTGAAAAGCAGGATTGGTTGAAGGATGACCTGGAATCTGGTACAACATCACATTCGATGACCTGAGGGAGAGACTGCTTGCTGTACGAGGCGAATCGAAATCGTAATCCCTAGAAATTGCGTCTGATACGGGATCCAACAATCCAACTATATGCTCACAACATCGGATTCAACCTGTGACAGGAGAAAGATTGGATTCAGGATTCAACAGCCCAGCTGCAGTTTCCGAATTCCGAGGGATAAGCGAAGAAATCTAGACATGGATCTGCTGTATATACCTGTTCAGGATTTGTTCAAGGACCCAAACTTCAAATCCCGGGAAAACATGGAGTGTCAGCAGGTGGGTGGGGATTCTCAATCTCTCAGAAATCGTCTCAATATATCTTGTTGTCAATTGTATAATGTACCTAAACAAATAAAAGCACAAGACACAAAGCTAGCTATAAATCAAATGGATTGATTGATTAATACATTATTTTTATTATCAGCATTCTCAAGGTTCAAAAGTATTGCCTCCCATCCACACACACTCACATCCACTCAGAAAAAAATAAATCACAATACAGGTGGTACCCCACAATTTTACCATATAATCTGTTGCTGGGCTAGAATCAAATTGGGAAGCAGATGAATTGCAACATAGCATCAAATGCAATGTTTTCTGCGTCAAATTTGATGTTTTGCACCTTTCTGCAGATAAAATTGTGGTGTAGAGGTCAAATTCCAAGTCAACCTCCCAGCAAATTTGACCATAAAATTGCACATTGGTCAAATTGTGGGATGTCAAATTTTAAGGTACCATCATGCATAAAAATGCCTCAATGACGGATTGGCATCAGTTTGCTTTTATTTAAAGCACAAGGCTCAGCACAATTCAGCACAATTTAGAGTACAATGTGTTCAACCTGTTCCCAGATGACCATTTTACCTGATAGAACAATTTAAAAATTTTTTTTGGGACAAATCATATAAAAGTAACACTGGTCCTGGATTTTCAAGATTTCAGTGAGAACCTTTTTACTAAATTTTGAGAATGGAATTCAGATGGAATGCTTTCAAATTTCATACGTTACATTTATGAAAAACTGTCTACAGTGTATTTTCCAAAGATAAAACTCAAGCAAGTGTTGGGCCCTTTCTTTGATGTTCATTTCCAACGCAAACTTTAAAAAAAATGGATGGATTCAAGGAGGATGTTGAAAACTAAAATTAGTAATAGGTTAAAAACTTCAGGATTAGAGTGGCGCCAGGAAAATGGCGATACTTTGAGAAAGTTGGGGATCCAGTGGGACCAAGTTTGACCTCAAGTTCCCACAAGATTTGGAATTCTTGGGGAAATCCTTTTAGAAGGATAATGCTCAGGGACAAAAAATGCCATAGAAAGAAAATTGTTTAATAGTGAATTCCTTCTGTATTGAATCATCAGTTGCTTCTGTATTGTCTTACGCAAAAGACTGCTTGCCAAACCGCTGTCCAAATCAATCAAATTTAATACCCAAAAATATATCAACCTTACACTAGGGTGTCAAGCACCCCGGCTGCAGCCCCACTGATCGTGTCTAAAACTTCATTTCATATTTTACGTAAAAGCATTCAAGTCAAACTCTTCAAATCAAAATACTGTTTCTAACAGAGGACATTCATGGATTTTGAATGTTTGTTGAATCTTGCTGAATCATCCTCAGGATTCCTTAATACAATCAAACAGATGTCTCCCAAGAAAACTCTTCCTCGTAACTTGCGCACAAACTTCTGTGTTTACAATGGAAGGAATTCCTCTGAGGAAGATGAACTTTCTGCTTCAAGCTCAAATTCCAGGTTGTTTCTCTCGCGTGAAACCCATTTAAATGGGAACAAAGCCCCCGGGGAAAATTGGATACTGCTCAGCAGCCTGATGTTATACGCTGTGGAGCAGAAATTTATCCATGCAGCCGATTTCCATGGATGTACAAAAAAAAACAACATCCAAAGCATGAAGTGCTGGGATGGTGTGGCTCAAGTTGATGTCTCAAAGTTAGAAATTGTTGCGCTCCGCGGATGGATGACGTCGTAAAATCGCATATTCATAGGAGATTAACTTTTCCGCTTTGCTGATTTCATGGCTATCCGGTTTAATTTGGCAAACTCGTATCTTGTACCGGTTCATTCCGCACGATTCTTCTCATGAAAGCATGATTTCGGATAAACAAGAATTTTAATTCGAAAATTTCCTCCAAGTTTAAATTTTTCCCGTTTTGGGGATCGCTTCCCTTAAAAGGGTTGGACAATATAATATTTCTCTGGCATAAAAAAAATCCGCTCTCCAGCATTCAATCTTAATACAATGAAGATCATTTGACGCAATTCAAACCGAATTATTTCCGAAAAGCTGGATATGACCATCATTTCCTCATATATAAACCCGCGGCGGGAACTTCATGAGGAAGTACATTTCCCTTACTTATCCGTTTCCCCTTGGGGAAATCTATCGAATGCCTTTCATGGTTGACGATAATATTTCAAGACAGAAGCGATTCTCGCCAAAAGGCCTGAAGGGGCTTGGCAGAGAAATTTCCAGAGATTTCATGGAGAGGGAATTTCGAATAAAAGGCTTCTAGGTTGAGGAATGAAGTGCTTGGCGTTGAAGAGAGGAAGAACTGCTATATATTCAAAGCAACTGATTAAGTTCTAGCTCATCCGAAAAGAATCATTATGAAAAACTTTCAGGTTCAGGATAAATAAAAATCGTAATCAATAGATAAAAATTAGCATATGGACCAGTTTTGATTATTGGTCACGCTTCAGAAGATGCTATGAGCACCGCATAAAATCATAACACAATTACAAGTAAAGATTGACTTTATGGAAAAACTATAGCTTATGGAGAAGCATATTGATGGGGAATGGTTTATATTCGTAGTCATCCATGAGGAATTCGGGTAGAATTTATAGATAAAGATTCTGGCATCCACTGAAAAAAAAAAGCTTTTCATATTTATTATATCATAAGGCTTTTCATACCCAAAAATATTAAATTGCCTCTAGTTTCTCTAAAAATTTCAGCCCGTCTACGAAGAAAATCTAAATAAGAAATTTGAAGGTTACACAAATTATCGTTGGAGAATGAATTTCCGTATTTCATGCATCAAATAAGATTCGCAAAAAATAGGCATGCGTGTCAAAATGAACTAAAACAATTAAACAAACACGATGATTTGATTTCTTCAATTTATGTTTTAGCATCACGTGAGACAACTTGAAAAAATTGAAATGAATTTTCTTTCGAAAACTGCACATTTTTTCTGGAGGAACCTCTGTATCGTATAACAACAATTTTCTTGGACACGACGCCTGCATCAAACAACAAGCGAAGCATGTTCTATTTGCGGTTAGCACTGAATTTCGTATTCTGGAACTCGCTTGATTTTCCGTCTCGTGGAAAATTTTCTGAATCCATGCCTCGAGTGCTTTGCATATTATTGACGTCAAACCATGCAAAAATGCTGAACAACAGAAGTAAATACAAGCACAGTATTATGAATACATTTCAAATTCCAAGTAAAATGCCGTTATCGAAAAATCATTTTTACGAGAAGTCGATCGAAATTCAATCTGATCACGGTAAAAGTTTTTCAGCATACTGTATTTCGTTGCATTTAATTGATTTCTTTGATATCTCAAGCGTTTCTCCTTGTCTGTCATTTTTCGAATGGGAGACGAAAAATGTCTTTTTATAATGAACAGTCTTTGATTATATGTTGAAAAATTTGACGAATTCCAACGTTTCAAAATTTCGATTAACGTTTCATTTTGTCTCCTTCCAGAAATTTCGATACATTTTCTTTCTATTTTCGAGTTATCCCCATGAGGCTGAAAAAATGAATCATATTCGAGAAAAACAATATTATTATCAGAAAATACTGCCGACGCGGCGAATCGAAATACATTTCAGCGAATTACGAGCGTGTTTTGGAGCTGTCAAGAACATGTGCTACCTTTTTCTGTTAGTTCCAGAAACTTTCAAGAAATATTCATGTACCCTATATATGAGAGGGATCAGAGGCCCGTCAGTTGAGTACATTTTGCGAGGCTATTCTGATGCTTCTCGCTGACCTGGAGATACGAAGGCGCCGTGGGATAGAACGGATTTCAAAGGCATTTCGTGTTCATTTCCCCAGGGAAGTCTTGTCATCCGACCATCAGACGCAATGCGGAATTTCTTGCTGTCTAGTACACAAATATGCAACATTTCAGGCAGTGAGTATGAAGAAAAAAATTAAGTAATATTCATTTTGAGCACACTTTACTAATTTACAAAGGTTCACTGATCGCAAACCCTCATTCTTGTCACAATGATTTCAAAAGTTGTAAGAAAAAAGTAGCTGAGTACTGAAATAGAGCGCATTTTCTCATGATTCCTTCCTGAAATCCTGTAAAATCATCTTGAAGCAAGTGGAAAATGGCAGTATATTTTTGTCATCTAATTTGTTCAAGTGTGTCCCAAAACATGTTAAAAATACCCCATTATTGTGTATAGTTTCAAATACATTCTGTATCTGCCTAGACACCATGTTGCACATTAACTATATCATTGTTGCCTTTCCAGACACACTGGTTACAATTCTGTTCATGTGTAGTCATCAGCCCTTTGCAACAAGCACAAATCTATGAAAAAAATGCTTGTGTATATTCCTTTTCCATTAATTGTAGGTCTGAACCTAGTTGCAGTTAATAATTGCGCACAGAAATATAAAATTAACCAGTTACCATTTGTAAACAAGAAGTCAATTGCACTGAGCACAACCCCAGCCATAAGAAGTAAATCTTCCTCTCAAAGTTATTCTGAATGATTTGAATACAGGATAGTTCACATTGAACTATCCTGTATTAAGATAAAATTAAAAATTTGTTCACATTGAATTCCACAGACATGTCTAAGGAAGAATAGAATCTTTTTTATTGACATTCTGGCAATTCAGAATAACATTTTAAAGTTATAAAAAAATAATCATTTGAACTTATTCGAAAAAAGCTAAGCCTTGTCATGAAAAACCTCTTTCATTCTTATGTGCAATAATGATAAAAATAAAGAGGAAATCAGAAACACATACTGTCACACATCAAACAAGTGACAATGACCTGCACTTGAAAGATCTTTCAGTGGGACTGCCATTGACATCTACCCAAGTTGAAGAAAAATGTTTTTCGGATGGACAAAGATGGATGAAATGTATCCCACGTATCACCAATTTTGTTCTTCATTATTGATACTTATTTAAGCACTTCCCATATGGAAATATTTTTCACATCGGGAATTCGTTAAACATTTTCGGAATTTTTTTTTTTAAACATCGACAGGATCTTCCAGGAATGTTATAGTCACTTTCTTATAAATCGGTTTAATGGATGTTTCTTTCGTCTTTCTCTCTCTGGTTGAGGATTTATTATCTTGTTCTAGTTCAATTTGAGAGAAATAGACCTTCATGTTCTGGAAAACGGAGTATATCAACTCCATAAAAGCAACTCTCATCATCCTCCTAAAATTTCAACATCCCTAGTTCCGCTTTTAGCGTTGATGATCGAAAGACCGGCGGTTCACAGACGCTGCAGAGGAAGTAAATCCACTTCTGCGAACAGGAAGAAACATCCTACAGAATGTGTTCATAATTCAAGAAATAGCTTGTCAATGAATAATACTCCTCCTTCTCCGTAATCCATGATAAGTTAGGGAGAATCTTTCGAAAGGAAATCAGCAGGAAGATATTTTCTTTATGGAAAAAGTTTGCGGAGTGCAACGTAGAACTTTTTAATGCTGCTTGAATACATGGTGATTTTTTTCTGCAGGAAATTACACAGAACTTCCATTTCGCCTGAGGAAAAGATGGAAGTTCGGCAGACTTTTTTTTTTACAACTTCCTGCTCCTTGGTAGACCTGATTGAATGATTATGCAAATGCAAGGAAGCACGAACTCCGGATGAAATCGTCAGTGGACCGGCAAGTGTTTTTTTTTATATTCAAACCGGGACATGTAAAAGCAACTCGAAATGATGCAGAAACTCAGCATTTGAAAATTTTCGTCCAGTTTTTCGCGGTTTCCATTATAGTCGCAAAAAAGTTATGTGAGCTGTGCATGTGCTTGAGTTTCCTCGTACATCGTGATTTTTCGCGGAAGTTCCAAGTGATACGCATTTCAGCAAATAAATATGCAACAGATGAAGAACTATATATGTTTCTTTTTCTATAGGATATGGGAAAGTTATAGCCAAACAAATGTGCAGTGTACACTTGGTTAGGCAACCACTTGGTGAACAAATTTTTGGTTTTAAGGAAAAGCCCCTTGGTTAACAAACTATACTTCAGTTGACAAAATTTTTCCATGAGAAAATTCCAAATTTGGTGATACAAAATTTGATTTTAAGCCTGACATTTATGTGCAAGCTAAGTGCAAATAATTTACCATATTTACTTGAGTACCACGCGCCCTTGAGTAAAGCACGCACAGGGGTTTTTCAGTTGAAAATTTTGCAAAAATCTTATCCCCGAGTAAGACATGCACCCCAATTTTTAATGAATCTAAAACCATACAATTTCAAAAATAAAAACAAAAAATTTGACTTTAGGCAAAATGTTTCTTGCTATATTTGTTCCAAATTTCTCCATTATAATTAAGTATAATGCACACATAACTTCACCTGTGCCTGGTTTTTGTAGTTTTTCAATTGTTTGGAAGGTCTATTTGATCTTTACTCACAGCATTAGAAAAAGAAAATTTAATTTTCACCTGCATTCTACTGCGTGTTTTTCTCTGACTGTGAAGCTTTTTTGTCATTGTTTTCATCAATGCAACTTCCTTATATGTATATAAAATGGTAAAAATATTCTGGGCTCATGTATGATGCAGCAACATATTATTCTGATCATAGTTGGTATCAATTTTTTTCAATTCAATGTTCAATTTTCTTGTGGCTTCATGGAATGCATTAAATTATTCCCCATTGAAGTTCATGGGAAAATCAAATTCAGTTAACAAACTTTTGTCTGGAACCAAGTAAGTACACTGCCCAGGGGTCCACTCCATAGAGCAAAATATTTGAAGAAATTAGCCCAAATTCCTTGGGGTCTTTGAAAAACATGTTAACTGAATATTTTTGGATGCTCTTGGTGGTTCATGAAGAGCACGTACGACTCTTTTAAAGCTGATATTCCCAACAAATGATTTGGAAAATGAAGTCCTTTTTAAATACTTGAGCATAGAACATTTCAACACTCTTTAGAGTTAAACATAGTGATTCAAATGAACGTCGTTGATGCCCAAAGGGACAAACTTGTCAAAATTTGGGTAGATAAAAATCGCCCTCTGAAAAAAAGTTCCCGGGTCGCTGATGGGCCAAACATGATTAAAAGTACGACTTTCGTCCGATGCAAATACTTCTGGCTTGATTCCCTGCTGAAGTCATGGTTACCTACGAAAACAAAGCGGAATTACCATATTACTGACTTTGAAGAATGAACGTATTCCAATGGGGTGACGCATAATTAAATTGAATTTCCCGTCGTCGTCGTGATGACTGTCAAGCATGTCTCCACTCGTTCGGTTTCAAGCATGATTCTTCTTTGTATTTATAGGCCAAGACTCGGATTCAAGATATGAACGTAAACAGACGTTTGCTTCCCACTGAATGAGACATTGAGGTTGCCATTCATACTAATGAAGTATGTCCCCTCGTAGTCGATTATTTCTTTTTTGTTTTTGCTGCTTGCATTCCTCCTTTGATGGTGAAGCTAAGAGAGTGAAATATTAATCTTCTGAAGCATTCTTTGCTTTCACAACCCACGCAAGTCGGCGGTAATTTGATTTATTCATACGCTGGGCTTGAAAACGTATTTACCAGAGTATAACGGAGAATATTTGACGCATGAGTGAGGATCTCTCGACCGAAAAAAAACCTTTCTTCAAGAATTCTTAAAAATTTAAACTCAATGACATAATCGCCGGGTCATTCACCAGCAGTAATCGAGTATTTGCTATAGATGAGATGTCCAGAAAATATACAGTATTAAGCATAAGCGAGTGAATTAAACATGATTTTCTGCTGGAAACATATTTAAAGGCAAGTATGGAGCAATGCTTTAATATTTCAAAGTCTCAAAATAATCTGCTTGAAAATCTGCTGGTAAAATGAAAAAACTAAAAAGCACAAAAAAATTTAGTAGATTAAAAAATTAATCTAAAAAACCACGTTTTCAAAAAGCAAAAAATTACCTTAAACGTTGTGCGCATCTATTTCATTTGTATTTCACTTCTTCCCAACAATCTCCATGCGCNAAATTTGATCCGGACAAACAGACAGACAGACAAGAAAGTGAGTTCATAAAAACATGGTAATAATAAAATGGGTTTTAATTTGTATGAGGAAACCTTCAATGGTTTCCTCTTCTTATTTCTCCAGGTGAGTCTTTCTGCATGATAATAAAAGATAACACAATACTTTTTTAAATTTGATGACTAAGAAACCGTTCGAATCTTTTGCTGATCACAAATTTTTGAATCACGAGACTGAACAAAAAAACTTGAGTCAAAACGGGATTACTTTGCATTCCGAGCATAATTTCAAAGCACTGTTTTTGTTGCTGGATTCGCAGATATCATCCATGATCTCTTCTTAATTAATATTAGAAAACACACTTTTCTTTTACTTTTGCAAAGAAATATTTTAAATCTTTGAATTTTCACAAATTTCGGAACCACGGGGTAAAAAAAAAGAAAAGAGACCATCTTGAATCAAAACCGGCATTTCTCTGTGAATTCCCACCCGGGGAACACAGTTTTCAGACAACCGACCCGAGATTCACCACTACATATATACCTCGGAAGAGAGGCAGGTAATCTCTCTGGATTTGCCCCATGGAATGCAATGCATATCCGGAAATAAGCGAGTCCCTCTGCGACGGAAACGACGTCGTTGTGCGTCTGTAATGCATTCAGACACCAGCGGAAGGAAGAGTGTATATATATATTCGCAAAATGCGAGTGAAGTCTTCGACGCCTCGAAAGGAAGCGTCGTCAAAGTGTGAAGAGCGCTTGAGTGGAAAATAACGCCTGGGGGCCTCAGGAATGCGGGTCCTTGCTTCTTTCCCTCTGGAGAATGCCAACATTTTTGATGTTGCTGCAATTTTCATTCGACCAAACGAACGCAGAAAATGAGACGCAAAACCATTGCAGCTGAATCCCTTCCGGATACGCGAGAAATCCTGTCCCAAGAACAGGACTTGGAACATTTCCGACGAGAGACTAGTGGAAGATATGAAGAAGAATTAGAACATCATTTGTATGTGTATGCATTATAGGGCTTTCAAATTCCATTAATATGGTTGAACCTCAATAACTTGAACCTCTCAAAGTCAAATACCTCCCTAAGTTGGATTTTTCTAAGTCCCTGTTGAATTCCCTTAGGAACGATGTACTGTATTAAAAACCTCCTTAACTGGAAGCTTTTTCCTCTCAAACCTCCCCAATTCGAATTTCTAGAGGCCTTTTGGTTTTTTTGACAAAGGAAAGAAAGAAGCAATGAAAAACATAATTCCATGTGTTTTGAAAGGAAAGGAAAGACTAAATCGCCTCCAAGTTCAGCATCCTGTCAACTCATTTAAAATGCATTTAATGCCCAGAATATCATCATTTAATTTTTTTGCAATACTTATATGTTCTATATGACAAAAATGCTTGGTTCTGTTACTCAAACCTCAATTATTCAAAACGTCCTTAACCTCCCTAGGTCGAATTTATTGTGGTCCCTTGAAATTTGACTTAGAAAGAGTTTCAACTGTACTTGAATACAAGTATCACAGTTTGTTTTTTTTTCCTGAAAGTATGCCCAAGAAGTCGGATGAGGAATGGAAAAGTATTCCATGTATTTTTGAAAAATTCGTGGATCGGGAAAAATTTACCTCTTGAGATTTAAAGGAAGCAAAAAACATTAATTATACTGTACCTGTCTCGGGAAAAATAGTGAGCAGATTTTTCTTTCCAAAGGCTTCAAACAACATATTTCCTGCGTTCCTCATTCAGTTTCAATGTTTTTTTTTTCACTCCGACGCAGGAAAAGTGTGCAATTGACAGGAAGTGACTGGAGAAAAGCACTTTCCGTATCAACTCCGAATGTTTTTGTATTTAGGAGAAATCCCTTTTGAACAACACTTTGAAAAGGTCAGAGAGCAAAAATGTTGCAAAATGTCTTGGTTTACAATCATTTTATCGACACCAAATAATAAAACATGAAAGGATTTGCTTTAAAATAAGCCTGTCGTAATTGGTTTTGTCTCGAGGAACTCAAGAGAAAACAATAAAAAGCAGAGAATTTCCCCATTTTTCTACAAAATTTGTGAAATGTTAAATGATGTTCTGATCTTGAAATGTAAACAACTGCCCATAAATATTGTATGGGATGTGTGTCAGTTACATTTTCAGAAAAAAGAAGCCCTGCCAAGACCTTTAATCCACATATACGAAATTCATTTTCCCTCAACCTTTCCCATAAAGCCGACGAATAATCTTCGCATAGCCCGTAGAGCCGTGGTTCTGTTTTAAAATCCTCCAGAACCTTTAAGAATTTATCAGAGCAAGAAAGGGCAACCCACACTTGATAATGCCAGGCGTAAACAACGATTACTTCCTTAATGTATGTTGCTATAAAGGTTCCATTCATGCGAACCAGAGAATCAATATTTAATCGTGCTGACCCTAACGCGCGAGAAACTTCTTCCCATCTTCTCTCGCGAAGTTTCGCTGAGTTGTTCATGCTTGAATAGCGCTTGACGTTGTAAAAGATAAGTTCCTCTGGAGTGTAGAAAAATCCTCGAGTTTTTCTTGCCCTCTTTCATCCTTCTTTTCTTTCCCGAACTATTTATCTACAGTATTTATTTTTTTGCCGAATTGCTGGATGTCAGAGGTCTTCATCAACCCGAATATAATCCTTGATAGCATCGAAAAAAGCATTTCTTGAAAACATTTCAGAACCTCTTTTTTAATGCAGCAAAGTTTTCATCGATTTCCTCGCTTTGAAAATGAAATGCTTGACTATTAATTTGTTTTGTTTTTTTTTTACCGAGTGTGATGCTAATTGCGATGCGAATTCTGCACTAAACATGGTGGAACAGATTGTTGACCTGATACAACATTTCGTTTTTGCATAATTGTGAGTTGCCAGATGAAGTATTCTTCTAACCTTAGTCCTAACCATCAACATCGAAAAAAAAACATTTCTTGAAACAGCTTCAGAACCTCTCATTTCAGGGAAATTTTCATTGATTTACTCGCTTTGAAAATACCGTTCTTGTCTCTCAATTTATTACCAAGGTTTTTTTATTACAATCCGAATTCTGCATCAAAAAGTGGTGAGGCAATAAGTGGTTAAGTGTCTGTTGACATGATTCACGAGTAATTGAACAATCATAATTGAAATGTATTTTATTTTATTGTCTCTGTAGAACATTTTCAAGTTCCCATTCCGTCGTAAATGAAGTCGAGGCAATGTTCGATGAACTTCTGGCATAAATTCAGAAAAAAAATAACGTTGAGACCGGTTTGCAGAAAGATTCTTTTCTCGCTAAACACAAAACAAGTTCACTCTCTCATGGGCAATAAATCGATCACGAATGTCCAGGAAGTTGATCTCGGATGCTCATCAGGTCAGTTATCATCGTTCCCCGATGCAATGGAAGATGACCCAACTTATATATTATCGACTATATACGTCGCTATTTACTGCATATAAGAAGAAGTATAGATTCCCAACGGTATTCAGTAAGTGTCTAGTTTCACTCCAAAAAGTTTCCTGATTATTGCACTTTTCGATTGTTCGAGGATAATCCGAACGTAATTCGCTCAAAAGCTAGGAAATCACTTTTCATTTTGAAGGCCTGAAAAGGTTTATATAATTAATCCGGATCCACAAGAGGCATGACTTTTTATTTCGCGAGTCTTTGAAGTTCACCTCGACATTTTTTCAAGCATTTTTCCTTCTAGGAACATGACATGAAAATGAATGAATTCTGCAAGTCATGAATACTTCACAGCAAGAAAATGTGCCTGGTAATTTTTTTGAATTTCGGTGACTCAAGCGAAGTACTGCGCATAAATAGATGAATTCCTGCTTGTGAATTTGCAGGGGCTCCGCAAAATTCTGTGAAAAAAAATCGCATGTTCGTTGTTCGTCTTTATCATGCCAGTGCGGAAAAACATGCACCAATTTTCCAGTTCATTTCCATACAACAAGGCGACAATCAGTAAAATGAATTGCTAGGTCATCGGAAATAGCACTCGTTGAATTATTTTTTTATTCAAGTTATGAGTGGATTCCCGAACTGATCAGAAACCCCCAACACAACAGTAAATGACTATATGTCAATAAACTTCTTCCAAGTAACAAAAAAAAAACGCGCAATTCGAATAAGGATAATCAGGTGACATTTTTATTAGATGGCTAACTTCTGATTCCTTTGTTGAACTTGAATTTTATGCAGATATGAGTTGGAATTTATCAACATTATGAGAAACATAAATACAGATGCTGCCTTGCAATTCAACCTCTCACAATTCAACCATCCTTCAATTCAATGGTCAAATGGGCAACTCACAATTCAACCTCTGCTGCGCAATTTGGCCTGCAGAGAGACACACAACTTCAAGTGCCATTCAGAAAATATGCCAATTAACAATTTCTCCTGAATTTGACTGCTTTGAAATTCAACCCCAGTTCAGCTATGGATCAGGGTCAAATTGTGGGGTAACACCAATACAGTTCTGCACATACTAAGGTACAATGAAAATGGTTTAATAATTCAGTTCATATTGGTTAAGATCCTTCTGTTTCTAGCATTTATCATATGTCTTCAGAGGAGTATCCAGTACAGTATATTCAAGTAAAATTTCAGGCAATCCAAGCAAATATGAAGTGCAGTAAAAATTTCATTAACGTTCAGTAAATACCATTGCAGCAAATTTTTCAGTACAACAAACTTTTTCACAAGACCTGGCAGAAAGACCTTGGAGTACAGTGTGTTAAATATCTCAGTATTTCAAAATTTCAAATTAGTTTTTGTTATATATTCACTACAATCTCAAGGTATAAATTTCCACCAACATGCTTCTAAGTGCATATTTCCACACATCCTCCTGTCAGAATGAAGAGATTGGTGTAACTCATGGAATGCATGGTTGAAGCTAATTTTTTTTTCAAAGATCACTCAGTACTTCAAACAACAATGAAAATGTGAGAATGCCAGAAATGTCAGATATATCATTGATTATAGGTGTGAAAACGTTTTCCAGTCATTAATTTAGAAAAATCGTTTCCTTAACATTATTTGGTATAGAATAAGAAAATTTTCCTGAAATCCTGTAAAGTATGTGGTAACGAGATTTTACTGTATAAATGATTCGCTGCTTTGCAGTTATCTATAACAATAGACAATGCTCAAAATCATTTCACTCATTTTGATCAACTTTTTAGTCATAATTTTTTGTAAGCCGTTGAGAAACATGGTCAGAAAACAGCATACATGCTGTAGTTCCGGAGTGGAGTGGTACAATGTAAACTGTACACAGTATATTAGATCGCAAGCATGTCACCAGCAGGGATTACACGCAGGACGGCACAGACTGATACTAGATCGTGTATGATGGGTCTCGTCTACACGTGTGGAACATGCCGAGCCTCAACCGAATTGCCTCTTTATGCTGTATACTTAACCATCAGAGAGAAGGAAACAGGGGAACCGTTTAGTGATTAAAATGTGCGAGGGACAGTATTTACAGTATAATGTCCTGATGGGGCATGAGGGCGATTCCATGCAGGCGGAAGCGATGATTATGCTGGGTCTGGGAAACTATGGGGTAATTAGTAGCCCGTTTCATGTACGATCTTCATGATTGAGCGAAGCATTCAGCTTCACGAATGACTGACTCATCGTGTGTTGGAATCGCTGAATCCCACGGAAAATTACGATATCTCGCTTATAAATGAATATGGTACACTGTAAATTAAATTGACCGAGTACACGGGAAGTTCAATCCACGCGATCGACATCGCGTGACATCTACACCGAGTTTATACAACTAATAAGTACGCCTTATCACACAGATAACGCAAGATTCCAAAGCATTCGATGAATATGATGAAGTGTACTGCGGTACTTGACGGTATTTAGAAACTTGAATTTGTTTCCAACAAAGCACCAGATCGGTCTAATGCTGTATTCAATCGTATACTGTACATATAATCATCTGATTAAATTTTTTTTCGCCGAAGAGCGAAATTCGAGGAATTTAACCTCACTCATACAGAGCCTTTGTTACTGATGCAAGTTCCATTTCAGTGCAGTATTTCTAAAATATATCGTTGAATATTAGACCATCCTCAATCCGCACCTCACTCGGCAGCAATAATATGTCGCATTACATATATACTTATACATATCTGTCTTTGGTTTTCCATCAATTGTTTAAAAATGTTTATTAAAAAAATGGAAGACGGGAGGAAGTGATGAAAGACATACCGACGAATGATAATGAAGACTTTTTCCGTGGAGTGAGAATTTGCGGTATCAAAATCGTGAACTCATCCATGGTTAACCTTCCGGGATTTCATTGGGTCGAAATAGGCCAATCTCGGACTCACTCACTGCTGGACGGGATTTCCCTCGTCTTCGAAATGAATTCCTTAATTTTTTTGAAGTACAGTGTTTATTGAAGCATCGGATATATACTACGGTGCATTACGTTTAATTTTTTTTAAATTTCCTCTGACCAGTCAAATGTTTTTGTTCTTTACATTTCGTCAACTCGCAGAAATTCGAATATGACTTCGGATGAATTTTTAATTGAGCTCTTCTCATTTTTATTTCGAGCAAAGACGTTCGGTGAAATGGGACCGCTTCAAAAGTGACAACTACCGTGAAATTTTCCAGAAAAGTGATTCACCAAACGTAGATGTCACTGATACTATGCACAATTCATTACATGGGTGATGGATCGGTTATTGAGCGGACTGTCTAAATAAAGCTTTGAGTAAGCGTCATGTCCCGGCAGATATGATTACAAGTTCCCCTCTCATATTGACTGCATGGGCGTATTCCTTTGCACTTTACTGACAATTATCTGTAGAACAAGTTCTCCAGATTTCAAAATCCACGCAATTTTTGTCTTCGATGATAACTGCCAAGTGTGAATAAGCTGTCCAGTTATTTAGAATAACAGAAGCATCAATAGCGCATATGATTTTTTTATTAGCTCATATCATCAGTAGAAGCATGCCGATGTAGACAGATTATTGAAAGGACAATCACTGAAAAGACTTGAATATTGTAGGGCACAGGACCACAAAGAATAAATATTTTAGCAATGAACAAATCAGCACGAACAATCTGCCCAGGAACAGGGCAGGGGATTCTCAGTAGAATCCCAAAAGACTAGAACAAAATGTATTCCACATGAAAGTAAAGAATCAATCACAAATATTTCAATACTTCAACAGACAGCAAATCTTTAAACATCTTAATGCAATGAAAGCATCTGAGACACTGTGTAGATCAGAGGAAAAAAAAAGGTTGCAGGAGGAAGAGGATTGCACGATTAAAACCTGGTGGTGAAAAGAGAGTGCTGTGCTGAATATCAGGTGATCACTGGGAATTCCCAAATTCCCAGTGATCACGTGATGTGCACTTCTGTGTACGTCAAATTTCCTTCGGTAATTGTTTCCTACAAATATTTTGTTGTTTTACAAATCTGAAATCCTAAAAATCTGGTTTTCGAAAAATCGTTTTTTCTTCAACCGTATAATTCTATGCTCCACATGCATAAATTCTAACCGAAAAAAATAACTACGACCAGGACCTTGTCATAAACTGATTTTAAAACTTTAATTACCTGACGAAATTCAAGGAATTCGGTTGATTTGCAACCCGTATGACTGTCAATGATGTATGATGGAAAGTCAAAAACAACCCAGTGACGGAAGATGGACGAATTGATTCAAAATGAATCAAGCAACAAAATTATCAGAAAAATCCGCCAATTTATTCGTCATTCCCGAGAAAAGCGATTCAACTTCAAGCATCCTCTCCGCCCGACCCAAGCAAATACCGCCAAATGGCAGCATAGTCATTTTTCGACATGGTCTTCGGATCCCCGAAAAGCTTTCTCAATTCAGCACGAACCCGTTCGTGCAAAAGTAACTTGGCCCTCAGCAATGCATCCCGGGCCGCAAGGAACTCTTTCCGTTTGGTCGGCGTTTCTGCTCGCAAATAATCCAGCATTTTGACCCTGGACTGAGTTCGCAATTCTTCTACTCTCTTCTTCCGAAGTTCCAGAGTTTGCTTTAAAAGCTGCAGATCCAATTTCACCGACATTCTGTCCCCGCCGAGACCTGGCCTCCAGGTCGATGATGACGTGGATTTCGATGATGATGATGTGGATGTCGATGATGACGTGGATCTCGATGATGACGTGGATTTGGATGATGTGGGTCGTGGGGATGATGTGGACGTCTTCATCGTCGTCGTCGCTGACGTAGTTGTTTTAGCTGCTGCGGTGCTTGAATCATGTACTGATCGGTTGTTTTCATGTACTTGTAAAGGTGTCCAGTAAGCTGGCCCGATGTTTTGGAGAGAAATTGGGTTGGTGTCCCTGGCAAACGTTGACAGTCTCGACACCACTTTCGTTTTCGACGGCTGCAAATTTTAATCAAATCCTCAGCTAATTTGTAAATTCTTTCAGGAATTTCACGCACTTGATTTTTTTTTTTTTTCTGTCAGATAATTTTCGCTGATGGTATTAGCAGCATAGAAGCGCTACTTGTTACTCAGTATTGTTCTTGCATGAATTTGTTTAATATGGATGAAATTTTCTTCAAATTTCCAGAGGACCAACAAATTTTGAAAACAAACTTACCGTACAACTTTTCAGAATTTGTTTCTGACATTAACGCTAAATTTCTTCGATTCTTCAGATTTTCTGGTCATTTCAAAACATTCTGAAGCATATCAGCAACAATTTTTCCAAGAGGACAAAGCAAATATAGTGTCTTGCAAAATCAGCCAATTTTTCCCAGGAAAAATAAACTGACCTATTTCTTTACTAGAGCAATTTATCACTTTTTTATTCCACTGCAGTTGGAAGGAAATATTGTTTGAAAATTGCATTCTTCAGAAAGATGCCAAAAATTGTGGTACAACATTCATGAATACTGTAAATTAGAGATAATCATGGATAAACCACCCAAAAATTAACCTGGAAGTCCTCAAAGTTTATCATAAGGATTTTTTTGAATTGCGTCCACAATTTTTTCTGCCAATACTGTCAAAAAATTCTTCCGAAAAACATGATTATAGTGTAATTTTTCTACGCTTGAATTCCACCTGGGCTGTAATATCAAGGAATCAAGGCTGGAATGGCAGGAAAATTATAGTGAAGGTAAATAAGCGAAGCCAATTTTCTGAACGCACCGTTCAAATATAGGGCCTATGAGGAAATGGGTCTGATACCTTTCAAATTGTATCTTCAAATTTCCGCTCCTCTTTTCAGCTTCAAAAATGTGCGACATTTTCAGACAGTGAAAGACTTGTGTCTGATTATTATCATGCTAAGCAGGAATAAATCAGCAAACCTTTTTCAACGTTATCGTCTCCCACATAGTTTCCAACTCGCTGAGTGTGAATTCATTTCTGAACTTCTGGGCCAATAGTTGCTCCATCTTTTTAAGCAACTCAATTTTGGAGTTCCTCAAGTTATGCTTGACATTGAGGAAGATTCGCCTTGCAGAGTCATTTTGCGTGACCTTCAGATTGTGAAACTGCTCAGCGGCCTCCTTTGTCAGCGCTTCAACTTTGGTCTTCTCATGAATTATGGACAAGAGGAATTCCTGCTTCCGGTCCCTGCTGGGTGATGACACACTTCGTCGACTCCGAGATGCGACCTTTCTCGGCTGCTTGCGCTTTTTGAAAATATTCATTATTGACTTGTTGATGCTGTTCTGCAGAAATTTCAGCGTGGCTTCCTGGCGGCGTTTTCTGTTTGACGTTGGGCCGGTTTTCAAACCAGATGGCACCACTCGATGTGTGTCTGCAGCGGGTTGCAAATGCTGAGGCTTGAACGTTGTGGGCACCTGTCGCTTGTGAGCTTCCGTCGGCTTGAATACAATTTCAGTAATAGGACATGTGAATGTGACGTACTGTACATGAAATACATTGATGTTGAGTACCATATTTACTCAAGTACCACGCGCACCTTTTTCCCCAAATTTCAGAAGAAAAAAATGGGGTGCGCATCATAAGTGGGTACAAAATTTTCAAGAAGTTTTAGGAAGTTATGTTTGCATTATACTTAATTATAATGGAGAAATTTGGAACAAATATAAAAAGAAAACATTTTTGTATTGAAAAAGTTGAAAATTCATCAGATTTTTGTTCCATTCACGCCTAGAGTCAAATTTTTTGTTTTTATTTTTGAAATTCTATGGTTTTAGATTCACTAAAAATTGGGGTGCACCTCTTACTTGGGGATAAGATTTTTGCAAAATTTTCAACTGAAAAACTCCTGTGCGCACCATACTCCAGGGTGCATGGTATACTCAAGTAAATACGGGGTATGTCAAACCCTTTATGAGGGGTTTCCTTGCACAATATTTTGGGGAAATGCCACCAATCAGTGGAAATTAAATTCACAATCTGCTGGGGAACACTGTAGGAATTTTTTTTTCTACACATTCCCTGTCCCTAATTTGCACAACTACTCCATTCCTTTGAAGGAGTTATGTTTTCTGGAAACTTACGTTAGGTAACGCTTGATTTCCCTGATCAGATTACTAGAAAACTATTCAATCCGTGACAAACCACAGAAATTCCAATGTTTTCCTTGCAATCTTTTTAAGGCGCTTGTGGTTAACTGGAGTGGATGCGGTATTCATTGTCTATTCAAAAAAGCGGTTGTGAAGAGAATGCATTGAGAAAAATCCAGTGAAAGTTTTCCCTCCTATCCAATATTCAATTTTGATTTTTTTTAAAGCAGTCCACGCACAACATTTACTGCAAAGAATCATTGCTCTCTTTTTAGTCCTTCTTTACCTTCACATATTTCTACATCTGTGTTTGAATATAGATTTGTGCTCAAATTTGTCTTGCTCACTTGTGCAGTGATTTCAGAATTTCTTGTGAATTCTTTCACTCTGTTAATACTTGACAAATGATTCTCAAAACTCAATTTTTCCGAAGTGTATTTACAAAATGAGTGTATGGGTTTAAAATTCTGTACTTGAAAAATGGTAAAGACCACCTACAATTATGAGAAAAATAATACTACTGTATAGACCAGTGTTTGTCAACCTGTGGTCCACAGACGAGCAACAGCATGCAGAAGTTTTTTGCTGGTCTGCATGAAATTTTCAGCATAATACATCCATCGAAAGTAACAACAAAGTCCATTAGTGTATCTTTGTCTAAACTTTTTGAAAGACAACGGCAGTTAAAATTATTTAATAAAACAAGTTGGCTTTTATTCTGATGATGCTTTTATTCTGAGCAAGATACATTCTCATCTGCTGAAATAAATTAATTTGATTATTCATTCTGAGAAACATGTCTTCAAGCACACCTTTCTACTTTTTTGATGACATTTAGCTCTAGCTGGTTCATAGCTGCTTAACTTAATCTTTGTAAAAAATCAGAAACTTTTGAATACATGTCATGAAGTTTTTGAAGCAAAACTTTTCAGGTTCGCAAAACATTTTTGAAACTTTGTCAGTCCATCCACATAACTTTTTGGGGGAATTTGCTTGTCAGCAAGCAATTTTATGGAAATTTGCTGGTCTGCAGAAAATTCTTTGGGCATTTGCTGGTCCAAAATTTTTAATGGAGATTTGCTGGTCCGTGGGCCCAAAAATGTTGGGGGAACACAGCTAGAGACAGCACACCTTTGGGAACTGTTTCTTGAAGTCAATGAGCATGGCAGCCATGGCATGCTCATCCAAGCTGTCCCCGAATGAAATCCGGAAGTACGACATGATGGCCTTGTTCAGCCGGGTCTTGACTGCCTTCAACTGCGCAGCAGCATCCGCAAACTTGGCCTTGGCCATCTTGGAAGTTGGCTCTGCTTGTAGCTGCTTTGCAGCATCCCGCACAGCCTGTGCCCGCAGGCGCACAGGGTCCTGGAACGTGGCTGAGATGCGCTGCAAATGATGAGCATGCTCTTTGTTGAGCTTTGGCAGAGACCCGATGGCCTTGGGGTTCTTGTTGTTGCTTGTGTTGCTGGTGCCGGTTGGAGTGGTGTAGAACAGGTCCAGGTCCATCCTGTCTCCTGCGTCGGACATGTATTGCGACGAGTTCGGGTTTATGTCAGCGTCCCTCAGCAGGCTGTCAAAAAGGCTCGACCTTACCTGTTTCCGCCAAAAATTCCACAGCATGTCAAGAAAATTGAGCAAAAAGTAAAGAAAAAAAGGCAGAATAATACTCAGCAAAACGACTGATCTTACATTCTCTTTTTTACACACAGAGCTCATGCTTTATTGAAGTATAGAAATCTGTACATTAGTCACGTCAGCAACAAAAAATCATCCAATCTCTCTCAATATTTACTGTTCTGATTTCTACAAGTCCGGTGAATTTTTAAAATGTCTTCATATCAGAGACATGAGAAACTCTAAGAAAACAGATAATTGTACATTTTGCCTATACAGTACAGCATGTATGAATGTACAAAATCATTTGCGTGCTTTCCAGTCATTCAAACAGTGTTAAAATCGTAAACTAATGTTTTTGTGCTCTTCAAATTACCATAGAATACCTCATAGGTGGGAGTTCATTGTAGAAGTACATAACTACAATTTAAATGGACTTCAATTTGTTCTTGCCCCAGAGCATTTTTGAGTTTGAAAAGTTTGTCCTGGTGAAGATCTTCGAACTGTTCCTTTTTGATAGATATCCTACTTGTAAGAATATGCCTAATACATTTTGAAGAGCATAACACAAATAATTTTCAGATACTGTATTTCTTATTTGGGTTTCTGTGACAGTATTTCTACAATGAAGCCCTAATTCAATTGTAAAAAGACCTTGCAATTTAAACTACTGAAGGAGGAATGTCGAAAAGATTCGCATTTAATAGATGATAAATTGCATTGGGCTTTATAAAAATTGGTTAATGATTCCACAATTTAGGGACTTTTTTACTTAGGCTTATTTGAAAGGTCCAATGGTAGTTTTATTTTTCAGCAGTTTGTCACACATAACTGCTAACTAAAACTAAGTCAAGGAATCTCTTCATTTGATGAGCTCTTTTAAAATAAGGTTTCTTCGCCAGAAACCGCGTTAAAGTAAATTTTGTGACAGAGCCAATTACACACATGCCATGTTTTGGAAGCAATTAATTTTTTGCAGCAAATATGACATACCATTGATAGGGGCATTATTTTGGGATCGTCACACACTTTTCCCATTTCTTTGTAGACCTCACACGTATCTTCAAGAAAATCTGAATTTCTTGCCTTTAGATTCACAGAGCCTTTGTGGAGTTCTTCATGGACACGTTTTAGCAAAATTCAGGGTGGGGAGAGATCTTCAAGAATATTTTGGAGAAATTTTTGGAAATGCGAAAATACGGGTTCTCATCTGTACAGGGGGTTACCATTCATTCATTTAGAAAAGAAAGGTTGCAAAGAAGGTTGGACACTTGGATTTACTTGAGTGGCAAGGTTCAATTCAGCGTCAATTTCAGCATCAAGTGCAGCATGTGCCGCCTTGAGGTTAAGTCCATCCTGGGACAAGTTGAAGTACTCTGCTTCCTCGGTAGAGTCCTGCAAACGCTTTGTCAAAGTTGCTGGTTTCAACTCAGCTTCATCATCTGGTAGCAGTTTCTCTGCCAAGAGTGTGCTTTTGTACTCCTGAAACCCAGGCTTTTCAGTTTCCATCCCAACAGGAAGCGACTGTTTTGGGCGTGAAGATGATAGCACTTGCTCCATGCGAGTCATTGGCCCCATCACAGGTACAGTTTCAGGTATGGTCTGGGTAAGTGGGGTGTGTGTGGTTGAGAGCAGTTCTAGGAGTGGATGCTGGTTAGTGGTGTGCTCAAGACAGGCTGCTTGAATTGTGAAGAACTGGGTGATCTTCATTTTGAGAACACCTAGGGCGTCATCAGTTTCAGCTTTGGCTACTTCCAGGGAAACCCTGTTTTCGGCTGTTTTGTCCTGGTCAAACCTATTAAAGAAAAAAAAAAAGGATATCAAACGCAGCCAGCATTGGCCCTTCCTGTCGCAGAGGCAGGATTCATCTACAAAATTTGCTCATTGATACATTTTAAATTTAAAAATCATTTTAAAGAAGGCTGGGAATATTTTTCACTAGTCTGAAAATATAAATCTGGCACTGGATTCTGTGGAGTAACCCACTACCTTCAATGGTTAATTCAAATAATCCTTCTTCAGGGGATTCGGAATTTTTTTTTTATTGTGTGCCCAAGAGAACAGCATTAAAAAAAACCTAGACTGAACATCACAGCCTAAGTTTTGAAAGATCTTGGCAGAAAAACATTTTTAGGTGCACTTTTCTGCATTTATACCAGGTCAAAATTCAGTGAATTTAAATACAGTACTCCAATAAGTTTTTAATTATGCCAATATCTCCACAAGGTTCACTATTCCGTCCTGGTTGTGTTTTTGTGACATTTGATGAAACTGAAGCAAGGCTAGGCTGAAAAAAAACCTTGAACTAGCTGAGGGATAGGAAAGAACCCATAACTACTACAGTATTTAGAACTTAAATCACCGGGTATTTGATTTCGACTTAGGGATTCTCTACAAATTGTTTAATTCATTGAATCTTATCTGGGTACTGGCTGAACACCTTGGGCTCTAGTTTGTGTCCAGTGTTTGCCTTGTGCTGTAATTATTATTGTCCATATTTTATTTTTTGGTCTAAAATGGCAAATCATGAATTTTTAATATTCAAGCATTGTTATGTTCTGCAATATTTTTTTTCTTTTAATGCTCAATAATTTTTCTCTTCTTTTCCATTCTGATATGCTGAAATTTTTTGAATGACATGTATAGAGAGTTTTGGGTTGGATGATGGGCTGTGGAAACAATTTTTGAACCTTGTGAATTGTGGGGTTGCGCTGGGGCTACTTTGTATAGCGTGTTTGCAAAGGACTCTAAAAACCAGTGCCTGGCACCAAGAGGTATGGAAGGGCAGGATGGAAGCTTGTGCAACCTTCCGCCAAATTTCACCTGCTGCAGAAACTGGTTGTGAAAGTTGTTTGGGTCAGAGTTGTAGAGGAAGCCAGCGGTGCCCAGTATGGTCACTTGCTGACTTCATCTGATGAAAGAAGCATCTCCCTAGAAGTTCCCAGTTGTGTTGATTATTCTCCTGATTGTTCTGATTAGATTCCTGATCTGTTGTGTCTGATTGTGCATTTTGAAGTGTTTGTATTATTTGCCTGACTGTTGTTAGAGCATTGAGATTAAAACCTGAACTGTTCTTGGGACTCCTGTAAGGAGGATCCGGCCTTGTAAAGGCTGATTGCCCTGTTGATTTATTTCATAAGATCTTTGTGTTTATGGCACCACATGAATGCTGACAAGCAGCAAATATAGCGTGTTTATCTACCTAATCAGCAAGTAGGGTGGGTGTTGAACACTTGCCTCTGTTGGGCCAGTTTCATGGCTCTGTGCTTGGTAATGTAGGCAATCTTCTCCATGAGGATATAGTTCTCCAAGGCAGCAGCCACATCTCCAGCAGTTTTCCTGTCCAACTTCAGCCTGTAGCTTACAATTGGTGCCAAGCTCAAGTCTTGTTCATGCTTATTCCTTTTCGTCACTGGTTGTGCTGGTATCTCCAGCTCTCCATCATCCACCAGCAATTGTGGTCTCCTAACCTTGATCTTGTCCGTCCCTGCGTTCTCAATGCGGATGACCAAAGCATTGTTCTGCCTGTTTTGCATGGTTGCCAAAATTGGGGTCTCTGGGCCATCAGGCTGAGCATATTCAAAATCATCTGCTCTGGTTGCACTGGGCCCTTGACCTCGCACTCCTGGAATGTTTCTGGCTGCGTGATGGTTAGTCTGTGTCTTCAGTTCCTGTTGGGTACCATGACCTATTGTCGTTGGTGGTGTTGTGGTAGTGGTTGAAGCCTTTGAATGATGTTGGCTGTCGTGTTGTTTGGCATTGATTCGCACCTCGAACAAGTGATCGTTTTTCTGCTGTTGGGACATGAAAGTCATGGGTATTGCGATGTTCTTTACGGGTAACGGGTTTATGTTTGTGATCCCTGGGGGTTTCGGGTTTCGCATTATTATGTAAGCATAATCGTTTTTCACAGGTACAAATTCGACTGGGTTTGCAAATGTTGCGGTTGTGGTTGGGATTGTGGTTGTGCCACTGCCGGTTAGTGAAGCAGGGGTAAGCAGAATAGGTTTACCCAGATCTATTCTTAGAATATCGGTGTAAGAACTATGTCTTAATCGTGGTTTCTGGCTGGAAGTTGGCGATGCAATGTTATGCTCGGGGATGTTAATTTTGAAATGCAATGGGTAAACTATATTTTGGCCCGACTGATGAAGTGAGGTGGGCATTATTTGTGAGGAATGGGTGTGAATAGGAACCTTGATGATGTTGCGATTATCTTGGTGAGCTGGCGAAGCCTGTTCCAAAATTCGCTGGCTCAACTCCTCCAGCAGATTTTTGGCAACTTCCGGCGAATCAGTGAGTGGTAGATGGAAACAAGCAGCGAATTTCACCGTGCTACTCATCGGTGTTGGTGGAAGTGAGGTCGTGGTGGGAGTAGTTGATGGCGTCACTGTGGCCTCGGTGGAGTACCACCCAGCTGGGGGCTGACCATCGAAAACAGCATACATGCCATGGTTTACTTGTTGGTGATGAGAGCTCTCTTGAATGAGTTGTTGCCCTTGATCACTTTTGCTTGGGTTTGTGATTTGCCCGGGGGTCACGAACATGGGGTTGATGTAGATCCGTGGTGATTCAATGTCCCGAGGCAGGAATGTTATATCTTCCCGGAAATGCCCGAAGGGATGCTAAAAAGCGTAGATTTTGAATGAATTTCAAAAGGATTACCATGTATATGGAATGACCTGCGAATAAAAAATCAACAGATGGTCTGAGTCATGTCACATCTTTATTTAGTAAGATGAACTTTTTCGAAATTTTATTCAAGTCAAAAGAAAGCCAACTTTCAATAGGGACTGGCAAAAAAACAATTTAGAGATGCCTCGAGTTAAGAAAGCAAGCATTTTTGTAGAAAGAAATAATTATTACAGAATATTTTAATCGGTGATATTCTGTGCATTAAATTCATTTTTAAATTAGGAGGCAGGACAATGCTGAACTTGGAGGCAAGGCTTTCAAAGCACCAAATTATATTTTTATTGCTTTTTCCTTTCATGGATTAATAAATTAATAGCCAAAATACCTCTAGAAAATTCAAGTTATGGATGTTTGAGAGGAAAGCCTTCGCTTTACTGGGAAGGATTTCAATAGATTGATTTGAAGTAAATTTAGACAGTGTGACATAGAAAGGTATTTTACTTAGGGATTGAGGTTTGAGTTATCAAAGTTCAACTGTATCCGCATGTATAAAATTTATCTTTTGAACATTAGGTGGAGCATTTTGGTGCATTTTTTCCAGAGAACAAGGGAAAATTTATAAAAGTATAAATTCAGGTTCTTAAAAAGGAATGAGAGTCAGCGTAGCAAATTCATCCTTGTCTTGAAGTTTAGCATCCTGTCAACTAATTTATCCAGCAATTCAAGAATACCACCAGTTTTTATCTTCATTGAATTTGTCATTTTTACCTGCCAGAAAAGATTCTGGTTTCTTTGATAAGTCAAAAACCCCTAATTAAAAAAATATCGCGTCCCTCTGAGTTTTAAGTGAAAAAGTTTGACTGAAATTTTGGTGATATCATATTTGCGTCTGATGAATAATTCCAAAAATTTGCAGAAATTATCACCAGCTGTAATATTTTAAAAGTGCAAGAAGTGCAAAAGGTTAAAAGTTTTTCAAAGCAAATTGTTCGTAGGTAATAAATTAAAAAATCAATTTCTGTTGCAGAACCCCTTTTTGATCTTGCATTTATTTGGAAATGAATTATACAATTATTTTTTCATGATTATGACTGAACATGTAATGTTTTCTGATCGCTCTTTGAACTTTTTTTGTATACTGCCAATTTGGAATCGATATTAATGGGAAGTATGAAGTCCTAGCACTCCACCTGCAAGTTAATGGTTTCAATCGGCGGGGCCCCAATTACTGGCTGATCAGAGATCGGGTTCAGCAGGACACCCAACCTTTCGGGTTCTGTTGCCGGAAAATCGTGGTGGTCTGTGTGGACTATATACGGCCTCGCTACAGCGAAATACGGAGGGACAAACTGGGCCTGTTGCTGGCCCTCCACAACCGTGTCCATCGGAGGAACCACTGCTTGGTCCTGTGGTTGACGCAGCATTAATGGGGCCACTGGGACAGGTCCATAGTCAAATTTGTCACTCAGGTCACGACAACCCCGCTCATTGCCGGTACTGCACATGATCCGGGATGCGGAAGGAGTGTTTTGCTGGTGAATGTGTCTGCTGAAGGAAGCCTCCTGATGGGGCTGGTGGCCCGAGTAGTCTGCCGGAGATTCCCGATGCCTGCGTTGCATGATGGCCGGCGCCATGTTGTAGAACTGCAGCGGTGCACTGCGAAGCTTTCCTGCCACATTCAACTTTTCCGTAAATAATCTCTGCTTTTCGGCCCTTTCCCCTTAATTTTGTTGTTGATTAAATTTCAAATTCTGAGCGAACAAAAAAAAAACGTAACGTCTTTTGAGAACAAAAGCAATTGAGAACGAACACATTTCTTCGTTAGAGCGACACTATTTTTCAAAAGGTTTCGTAATTCTTAAAACCCCGTAGGACACCGCTATGATTTCTTATTGCGTTGATTTATGTAGCCTTGGAAAATTTTTGTGAAGTGTGTAATCATGATTTGCTACCATAATTTTTACGCTTATTTTTTTAGTGTGAAAAGCACAACAATTGGCCTCTTTTTCCATGTGCCGAGCATACTTGTGTTACTCAGATTTCTTCTGATATTTTAGTTTTTTGGTATTTTCTTGGAAAAGACGGCCGAATTTTATGTTTTGATGCAACATTCTGAAATTGGCAAGTGCTTGTGCGAGTATTATGAAAAGTGAATATCCCGGGAGTTTGAATTATATTTTCTACAGCTGCTTTGGCATCGTCATCTTCCAATAATTTCTATTTTCAAAAGACCAAATGGGACAAATGCGAAATTAAAGTTCGTCGAAATTTTTTAAATTTTTGAATAAATATGGATATTAATTCACCATTCTGGCTCACTTTTAGAATACTGTACAGTATTTTGATGTAGGAAGTGGTGCAGAATGTTTTCAGGATAGAGTATCTCTACGACATTTGAATAACTAGTGAACTTCGAAACTCGTTTTCTTGATCGCACAGTAGAATATTGTTCCAACAAACCCACTGGGAAATATAAAATAGCTTCGGTAGAACAAAAATGGGTTATAAAGCTACTCATTTTAATATTTTGAATATCAGAAACGACTTTTGAAAATTACAGAGACAAAAATGACTTTGTTGTAAGCAATTAATTTTTCTAATGAGATTTGTTGTGATGAGTTTGTATTGTACCTCAGTCTGGATTTCAGGAAATTCTGATTGACAGACGCACATTTTTTAATTGTTGCGATGCAAATTGCAAAGATCGATGCTCACCACTGTTATCGATGATTGCCCGTCTGGATCGGGATGCTTTTGCATCATCTCCTTTCAGGGTGTCTCTAGAAGGTAATTTTCTGACCACCAGTTCATGAAGGCCATCCTTTCCAGAGTTTCCATTCATTATTCCATTGACTGCTGAAGATTCCCAAAGGTTTTTGCAGTTCGAGGACTGTATTATTGCAGTTACTGCCAGGATCAATAAATATTGTTGAGGACACTTGATTCCAGCAGATACTGGACACCTGGCCACATCCAGTGGCTGAAGAATGACAAAATATGAAAAGCATCAGGTGATAATTTTTTCAGATAAATATTAAGTTTAAAGAGCATGTGGTGAAGTTTGATCCTGCATTACAATCATGCTTTTTCCTTCAAAGCACACAGGGTAAAACAATACATTTCAATTATACGGTGAAATATTGTTTAAAAAAAGATATGGTGGACAAAAATATTCTTTTTAATTTTATTATAAAAGGACTAAAATAAAATTGTTTCTATATACAGTATTGCGCGGAAATTGAGTACAATATTAATTTGCACCATGCTATAACATTTTTTTTTTTTTATGGGATTTGTTGCAACAAGATTCCACCAAACTTGAAAAAAGGAATGAATGACTCAGATGGACACATAACTTCTGCTGACGAGGATTTTACGGAAAAGAAAGGCTACAGCTTTTTACAGCTATGTAAAATAAGATCTTAAATTTTGCATGATAGGATTCTATGTAAGTTAGGGGATTTTTCCTTCACAGCAGGCTAAAAAAGAAGTATTTTTGAAATAATGATGCAATTTTTATGTTTGTCACACTATTTTTCCATGCTGTCTAAAACTCAAGTGATTTCAACTTACTCTTTTCCGCATTCTGTACCTTCCCAGTGTATTGAATTGATTCCTATGACGAAGTTGTGTTCTATTTGGCGTGCAAATGCATCAGCTCTTTGGCCTCCCACTTATATAATCCATGATCTGTTCACTGGCTTTCTCAATAGAGAGAAGGTCCCTAAATTGAAAGTGATAATTTATTGTTCAACTTTTCGCTATTCCCAGAAATGTGAGCTCTTTCAACCTCAATGCCCGACCTAACTCCCTAGGACATAAACTTGGTCACTCTCTGAATCATGAATACCCCCATCGTTAGCTGAATACAATTTCAAGAAATCATTGCTCAAACATAAAACAATGTACCATAGACTCACGAGAGTAATCAGAAGCACCCAACGAATGGGGAATCGCAAAAGTGGTCACTTTTGGATTGTCAAAAAAAATTACCCAAATTAAGGTTTGCAAGTTTTTGCAGTAGGATGCCTTTGGCAGAAAAAGTAAAACTTCTAAAATTTGCTTACTTTTGGCGATGAATAAGATATAGGAGTGATGGATGCATAAAAGGTTTAATATAAAATTATGATACAGTTGTACCTCTTCAAATCAAATTTCAAGGGACCCACAAATTATTTGACTCAGGGAGGTTTCCCATTAAAAGGAGGTATTTAGTTGAGGAAACAAGCATTTTTGCGGGAAATAAATTGCAGGAAACAGTGAATGGTGATATTCTGGGCCTTAAACACCCTCTTAAATGAGTTGTCAGGGTGCTGAACTTGGAAGCAGCATTTGTTTGCTCAATTATTATTTTTCTTCCTTTTACAACACATCAAAGTTACTTCTTGATTGCTTTCCTCTTCCCGGAGTCAACAAAATAATAGCCAAAAGCCTATAGCAAATTTTAATTACCAGATTTTTGAGGGAAAGTCTTTGAGCATAGATTTTTAATGCATCGTTTCTAAGGAAATTCAGATGGGGACTTTAAAATGTTGACTTAGGGAGGTTACAGTTATTGAGGTTCACCTTTAATCTGGTAGTGATTGAAAAACTTGATTTAACCATTTGTAAATTTCGGCCTCATATTCATATGAACTTTTGAGTTACATTTGAGTGAAATTGAAGCTTCTGCTAAAGTCAATTGAATTAAATTTTTCACATGTTTTTGGATTCCTTAAACTCATTTTTCTCCTAACAACATCCCAAAAATTCGGGATAGTTTTTTTGGATTGCTGAACTTCTGAGGTTCAAAGGGTACACCAAAATTCTCGTATTGGATACAATCACTGTGATTTTCATTGAACTCTGTCGCAATTTTCACTATCACCAAAGAGCTTGGAACACTTTTGCACTCAGGAACAAATATTGGAGCAATTTTTTTCAGGAAAACCGCTGAATGAAAAATCATTTCACCATCTCTTTATTGAGATAACACACTCACTCATAGTTGAAAGTGTAAGTGCCCTCTGAAGCAGGCAGCCACATGAACCAGAGTTGGCTCTATGCTATTATTGGGAAAGCTAGAAAAATTGAGTGAAAAGCTAGAAATCAAAAGAAATCCTCCAAAATCCCGCGCCCCTCTAGAGCAAACTCTTTCATTTGGTGTTTGTCCCCCTCACATCGGAAATAAATGAAGACATTGACGACCGTAAGAGAATAACACTTCCCAGTGACACTTCATTTCTATTCTTGATTTGTGCCTGGGAGTAAGTTCATCTCTGAGTTTACCTAGCCTATATCCAGCAATTATGATTTCAGTGTTTCATTTATGTCAAAAGGACACAATTGACTGCATGTGTGAGGACCAGTATGACTTCAAAGTATTACTGTCTTGTCCTTCATTTCTAGTCAGGGGCAATTTCATCTCCAAAACTGCTGAGGTTATGAAATCTTACAACTGCAATTCAACTTTTGAGCAGTAATAGCCTTCATAACCATTCAGCAATTAAATTCAAGAAATGTAACTGCTCACATTGAGCTTTGATTTCCTAAGAAAAAAGGAGGGCTCTGAAACTAATCCAAGAAGCCAGTTGTTGATCAGAAAGTTCACAGCCAAAGTATAAATTTAAATTTTACAGATTCATATACTAGTTCGTTCAAATCTTGGACATGAACAATCGATTTGGAGTCCAAAATGTTATTGATGATTCCGTTCGCATTGGAAACTTTGGTTCTGCATTTGCAGATGTTGGATTTCTTGTTTCAAATGATATGCATGAACAATGTAGAACCATTCCCTTTAGTTCAGACCAATTCATCAAGATAGTTCATGATCATTGAACAGCATAAGCTTCTTTTCCGTCATTTGATGGAAATATGTTTTTTAGCATCAATAGGTGCATTATAGATTTGACCAAAGGTTACCAAAACTCAGCGTGGACAGATTAGCCAAAGTCTGACATTTTCTGGAAGGAATAAACCCGTTTATTTCCATTACCCTTGAATTTTACTTATATGGTGGAAACGCAGACAAAGCAAAAAATGTCAACTATTGAAAATTCGAATTTTTCATGGACTGTGACTATTTTGATCAGTTTAGAATTTTTCTTCTTGTGCTGCTGGGCACCAAATGTTGCAAAAATATCCTTGCTCTGCTGCAGAAGTGTTGAAGGGGCAGAATGGTCCGCTCCTTTTTTTCAATACTTTTGTTACTGTTGGCAGCACTGTAAAGAGCTGTGGGAGGAAACCATGAGAGGTTCTATTATCTGTCCCTGAAAATACATCTCCCACTGGGACAAAATGTTTAACAGCCTAACCTGACATTTATTAGAAAAAATAATTTACAAAAAATAATTTTTGCAACAATTTTGTTTGGTCCATGTCTTTTATAACCAGAATATTTTTTGAATTTCTATACACCTAAAATTCTGTCTTGCCACTTCTTCCAAGGGTTTTGTTGTGATGAGATCTTAGTGTACTAAATTACAGTAATCTTGATGATTGTGTTACACTGATATTTCAATGGCTTCATATGCAAGGTTGTGGCTGGAAACCATCATAAATTATTCTACTATGGACAGCCTATTCTTTAAATTATAAACTGATCATAGCATTGTAAAATATCAGAGAGTATCTATAAGGGTTGTCTGTGCAAGGAAAACACCTGGAAACCATCCCAAAACTTGTTTTTCTAAAAAAAAAAACATGATTAATCTGTAAGTGATTTGTATAGAAACTGCTGTAAAGACACAAATTTGGAACTGTTCTGTGTTGGAACTGTTGCCATAGAATATGTTGCATATTTACAGTCTTATCTTACTTAGATTTACTTCAGTGGGATCAATCTCATAGGAATTTTAAAGAATTCTTTGTGACCTTGCCAACACTGTGACCTTGCCTTTGTGGGCCTCGCCCTACAAGTAACCAGCACTTAATCACCTCAAAAAATGTTCGTCATTTCAAAGAGCATACAAATTATACTGGGATGATGCAGTGTTAAATTATCCATTGTATTGGCGATTTGTCCATTTATGTAAGTAAATTTTAAAATAAAATCGAATGTTTCTATGAAATATTTCTTGAACAGATGAACATTCTTAAAAAAGAGAAAAGCTGTCTTGATTTTTGATNTGTACTAAATTACAGTAATCTTGATGATTGTGTTACACTGATATTTCAATGGCTTCATATGCAAGGTTGTGGCTGGAAACCATCATAAATTATTCTACTATGGACAGCCTATTCTTTAAATTATAAACTGATCATAGCATTGTAAAATATCAGAGAGTATCTATAAGGGTTGTCTGTGCAAGGAAAACACCTGGAAACCATCCCAAAACTTGTTTTTCTAAAAAAAAAAACATGATTAATCTGTAAGTGATTTGTATAGAAACTGCTGTAAAGACACAAATTTGGAACTGTTCTGTGTTGGAACTGTTGCCATAGAATATGTTGCATATTTACAGTCTTATCTTACTTAGATTTACTTCAGTGGGATCAATCTCATAGGAATTTTAAAGAATTCTTTGTGACCTTGCCAACACTGTGACCTTGCCTTTGTGGGCCTCGCCCTACAAGTAACCAGCACTTAATCACCTCAAAAAATGTTCGTCATTTCAAAGAGCATACAAATTATACTGGGATGATGCAGTGTTAAATTATCCATTGTATTGGCGATTTGTCCATTTATGTAAGTAAATTTTAAAATAAAATCGAATGTTTCTATGAAATATTTCTTGAACAGATGAACATTCTTAAAAAAGAGAAAAGCTGTCTTGATTTTTGATTCCTCGCGTCATCTGATGCATTTATTTATGTTTTTATTCTCGTCGAAATTCCGTTTTCAAAGGAATTTCCTAAGCCTCAAATAATTGGAGTGAGAACGCTAACACAATGGTGAAAAGAGTTCGTCAGGATTGATGGGTTCATTTCTTTGATTCCAGATCATGAACTCACTTTCAAAGGTTTATCAAAATTTCCTTGGGCATATACTCCTTCCTCTTCCTTCATACTCTTATTATGTGCACAACCCACTTCAGTTTTTCCTCTTCTAAGCTTCCCACAGATGCATGAATTTTTATTTCCTCTGTTCAATTTCCTGGTTCATTTGGAGTGCTCGAGGAAATCAGTGTAAACCATCAACTTGGAAGCAGTGCCACTTTGACGAAGTCCTAACACTTTTGAAAGCAGCAAATTAAGAGATTATTTACTAATTTACTACTCATCCTGCAAAAACTGAAATTGTTTTCTTCAAGCTCTGTTGGAAACAAAGATTTGCGGCTCTGTCAATGTCACATCTACCGGCAGGCTACTAAACAAAAATTGTCGCTGTGATTTATTTTGGAAACGATACACCAAAAATGTGGCGTTATCTCAAGGAAGGTTTTTGGAAATTTTTAGTTTCCATGGAAAAATGATGCCCACAATACAAAGCTCATTCGTAAACACCCTTGAACCATTCACCCTGTGCTGAAAGATAAGGTGACGGCAGCCAAATACCTTCTTTTGGCCTGCAAAAATGGAAAACGGGACAGGAAGGAGTCGGACTCTGCTATTTTCAAGGTTTTTGAGAAACTCCACAGTCTTGAATTTTGCCCAACACAGCTGCAAGCCACATGGTGCAGCTGTGTCACCTCGAAACAGACTTCCTTTGTATATGCCAGTCATAAAATTTCTGAACCCTCCCGGGACCCTTTTATTCTCGCCCCCACCCCTCCCTCTAAGCAATCTTTCATTATTTGCTTTTTGGGGACCACTATTATTTTCTGGTTGGTTAGTTTTGGCTTGGTTCAAACACCTATACAGTACCAGGATGGACGATTAATAGTAGGGATATAATTTTGAAGATCATCAAGTTTAATGGTATGTTTGAGGATCAAATTTTTAGACGTTGGTTGATTTTGTTTTGGTTATGTTGTGCCTTTTTTTCTTGGATTGCTAAGGTAAGGTTCTTTCATTTTTGGTTGGTTCAGCTTAGGTAATTTTATTTTTGATTCATTATTTAGGTTAGGCTTTTTTTGTTAGTTCAGGTAAGGTTAGTTCAGTAACATTTATGAGATCACGTGTATCAATTAAGGTATTCAAACTTCTTATAATGTGCATCCTATATAAAGACTTCCGCTTCTTCGAAATTTGCTTATCATATAACGCTTGAATGCCACTTTCATTCGAACCTGGCCATGTTTTCTGTCAACACTATTGGGTGGTATGTCCAGAAAATTATCCAGAATGGCTGTTATGCAAAGGAATCATGTCTTGCAGTTGCAGAGTTGGTGAGTGTCGCGCTCTATGGTAAGATATTACACTAACGGTAAAACGGACCATTAGCTAGATGTCGTTGCTGCCGAATTCCAAGGGTAGGATCATTGAACATGGGGTGTAGAATTTCTGTGGCATAATTTATGTAAAGGAACTGTGCAAGAAAACGGTCAAAAGATTTTTCTGATTATTAAATCTTGTTCAAAAATACAATTTCATCCTAAGGCGCCAAGAGTCGTTCTTATATAAAATAAATGAAGCATGTTTGTATATCATATGCACGACGTCAATTTTTTGAAATACCAATTATTTTACAGTACACATACTTGCAATAAGAGTATCAGATCATCGGTCTCATCAGAGTCATCCCGTACATACCTTGACCGGGGGAGTCTACAACCAGTTCTTTAAATTCGTTTATATAATACTAGTTGTACTTGTTGTGATATTTTTCATCAATAACAAAAAAAAGAACACACAAAGCAGGTTGAAAACTTCATCAGTTGAAGCTGGAATTGGATAAAAAAGATGTCACATTATTGCGTCAGAACTACTTTACTGCATGGAGGAGGATATTGAAAGTCCAGCGTACTGTGAATCAGTCCTGCAAACAAAGTAAAAACGTAACAGGCATATCTTCAGGCTGGTGAAGTCAAGTGTGCAGTGTATTGAATGACTGTTGCGTGACTTGAAATCTAGATTCTAGAAGAATCATATAACTCTGAGGAATGAAATGAACTTTGGCACAAACACCTGGGAAAATTTGATAATACACAATATTTTCGAAAATAATTTAAAATTAAAATTTTACCTTAGGCCTTCCTTCTTGTCTTTGCAAAATAGGCATGTGCAGCTATAGAAGCAGCCTTCAACCCGGGCAATAAAAATACTGTCCCTTAAAATCAACCATGCTCATAGGGTAGCCTGGGATTTGGGAGCAAGGCTATGAACCGATGACTGAGGTTCTTGCACCCAGTACAGTATATTGATTTACTACACTTCCGGCGTGTCCCCAGTTCCAGTTACTTCCCCAATTTATTGCCCACTCCCCGTCCTCTTGAGGAGGGAGAATAGGCAATAAAATGGTTTTCGGAAACGGTGAGCTTGTTGGCAACCGCGCAGGACACGAGCAACAGGGTATTTAGCAGTTGGCCATCATGCAAGAAGGTTGACGGGTTGTGGAACGTCCGTCAGTGTTCGAGTGGATTCACGATTTACAGAGGAAATATTATGTACTGCACACGAATCAATGTTTCGTGAGAATAACTCTACACAGTGGCTGATAATATACTGTACCCTATGTAAAGAAACTTCCATATTTCATGGCAAAATCCCGAAGAATCTCGCAATTGTTTTAATCGATAGACCGTGAGTCGCGGAAAGATGCGTGCTGGCAACATTTTACTAAACCTATCTATTTTGCGTTATTTTCTGCAGGCTTGTGATGTGAGTTGGATGCTGTATATATTTGCAGAACCGTGTAGTTAAATTTCAAGGAACTTTCTGTTCGAAGAATCTTTGCTGAAGGGAGTTATCGAAGGTCATCGACGAGAATGTGCACGAACATGCATCAATGGTGAGTTCTAAAACCTTATTGTACAAGTGTATTCAGATTCACGTTTCCGACACCAGAGTAAGAGGCCTGTTCAGTTGTAGGAAATTAACGGAACGCATATGAAGTTACAAAAATTATATTCTGGATGATTGATTTGTTTGAGAGATGTTCGCTACTTGATTGGGTAATGTAGACGAATTATTGTAGCGGTTCGTGAGGCTTCGCCTAAAGCACGATAAAGCACCTCGTACGGTTTCTGAATCGTATATAGCTCCCTCATCCTCCATTCATTCCACTTCTGAACTACCGTTTCATTGGTTCCTGAGTGAAATAACCAGCAGTTATTTGTCTGATGCTCTCCCCACCCTTTCAAGGGTAGAAATTCGGAAGGTCGATTTTGTTCACTGCACCTCTTACTTATGCTGTATATATTGTATATGGAGTCTCTCCAAGACCTAACTACTGTAATGTATACACGACAGTGTGCCGTTCAAATGGATATTGAACATCCGGGCATATTTTCACTTCACTGTGTTTTCTTCTCCGTCTTATTGGATCCCAAAGAAACCGGCAAAACAAGTGTCAAAATCCTCCCATCCTCTGCCAACACGATTTTATGCGCTGCTTCATGAAAAAAAAACTGAATGATATCTCCGGTGAATATCATTTACGCATGTTTTTATAATATTAGGCAATGTTATGACTGACACAGTGTCAAAGCTGGAAATGAATTGTTAAAACCCTCTTCAGCCATTTAGATACCAGCATGACAATTGCAAGATACATTGACGGCACATTGAACGGGTTTTTATGTTTACGCTTGAAACTGCTTGGAGAACGAATGTTTTTACCGTTACATGACAAGGATTTGGAATAATGTTCCAAAAGAAATGGCTTTGTTTTCAATTGTCAGTTTTCTAAATTTAATGATCAAGGTTAGTTGATGCTTTTGTCCCAGATTTACATTTGTTAAAGTTTTCTGCAGTTTCAGCGTCAACTTTAAGAAATATTTATTCTTCAATTCTTTCAAGTACTGTCGGATCAGAGGAAAATGTACTTGGGATGCTGGGCGTCTATGATCACTCGGGAATTTTCGTTTTTTAATGAGCTTTAACTGAGAGGCAGTTGAGTATTTTTGATTGAAGTGCAGTAATGTCTGTGGCTGTCAGCAAGTCAAGAATTGCATTGCTTGAGAAGCATTACAAATCCTTCATCAATGCTCAAGAGCCAACATGAGGAACCATGTCCAGTTATTGCAGATTGGGCTACTACCTTGACGAAACCATTCAGACGTTTTTTTTTTTTTTTTTTGAAGTCATGAAATTTGAAATAACATTCAAAAATTATATTCGCGTAAAATCGAAGCTTCAGCTAGAGTCAGTGACACTTTCAAATGGGAATTGGATGAATTTTCACGTATTCATGAGCCATCAAACCTACAGAAAGCATTGGAGGACTTCTTTCCTTAGAATTTGTGTATTTTATAGCAACATCCCAAAAGGCTGGGATACTTTTTCTTTGGATTGATAGCTACACTTCTGAAATCCAAAGGATGCATTGAATTATTTTACTGGATTCTATCACTATCACTGGCTCTGTTCCTGGGGCTGAGCATTTTTGCACTCCTGAACAAATATTGGAACACTTCTATTTTGCAGGAAAGCCACTGAATGAAAAATAATTTTAGCATCTCTTTGCCCACAGGGCAAGGCACTCACTATAATACACTAGTTGGACGTCAAAGTGCCCTCTGAAGCTGGCAGCCACATGAACCAAAGTTGGCACTCCGCTATTATTGGGAAAGCTGGAAAAACTTGAGTGAAAAGCTAGAAATGGAGAGAAATCTGTGGAAATCCCGCGCCCCTCCAGAACAAACTCTTCCATTTGGTGTTTGCCTCCTCCTCGCCTCAAAAATAAACCAGGACTTGACGACGATAGGACAATAACACGCCCCAGTGACACTTTGTTTCTATTCTCAATTTATGCCTGGGAGTAACTTCACCTAGGAGACTTCCCAACCTATGCATAATATTTAGGATTTCCATGACTTAGTGATATCTGAGGATAAATCATGTCTAATATGGCTGCATGTGTCAGGACCAGCATGACTGCAAAGTACAGTATTACTTTCTTTTCCATTTTTATCCGGGTGTAATTTCACCTATAAAAATACTTAGCTTATGAGCTCTTATAGCTAAAATTCTACTGTTGGTTAGTTAGGGAAGTTGCACCGCCCTAATAAATATGCTGCCATTATGCGTAATGAAGGTATCAGCTAACCTTGAACTTTGATTTTACAAAAATAGGAGGGCTCTGAAATGAAGCCAAAATCCAGTCATTGATCAAAATATTTCAAGCCATGTTTAACCTTAATTTTTACCAATTCATATCCTAATTGGCTGGAATGTTGAACCTAAAAATTCAATTGGGGGCCAAGGACATCATTGATTATTCTGTCCATCTTATTTGCTTGTGTTGGAAACTTGGGTTCTCCATTCACAGGTGATTGATTTCATGTTTCAAGTGCTATGAATATTGAATACAGTAACATTCTATGTAGGTGTAGTCGTGTAGACCACGTTATCCAATTATTTCATACTTATAGAACAGCATCAGGTTCTTCTCCATCCTTTGGCAAGCATTTAATTTTTAACTATGGTTTACTTTTGCATCCAGGTGCATTTTGGTTTAACCAAATGTTACCAAAATTTAGCCTGGGCAGAATAGCCAAAGTCTGACATTTTCTTTAAGGACTGAAGAGCTTTCTTTTCATGATACTTGAATTCTAATTCTATGGTAGAAATGCAGACAAATGAAAAATATACTTGAACTATTGAAAATTTGGATTTTTAATGGACTGTGACTATGTTGATGTTTAGGATTTTTCTACTTGTGCTTTTGGGCACCAACTTTTTCAAAATATCCCTACTCTGCTGCAAAAGGGTTAAAGGGGCAGATTGGTTTTTCTTTGTTTTCAATCCTCTGTTACTGTTGGCAGAACCATAAAGAGCTGTGTCTGGGAACAAGGAGCGTTTCTATTTCCAGTTCCCGGAAATACTTCCCTTCCTGGAACTGCCTGTCCTCTTTGTAGACCAACAAGGCAACAGACTCATGATATTTGAAAGCCCAAGTTACTCTCAAAAGCAGGTGGCCACATGAACCAAAGTTGCCTCCTGGTTATTTTTGAGATTGCTGGAAAAACTTAAGTGAAAAGCTAGAAATGGAAAGAAATCTGTGGAAATTCTAGTCCAATTCAGAACAAACTCTTCCATTTGGTGTTTGCACACTTTTCACATCAGAAATAAATACGAATGACCCAGTGAGCCAGAAGTAGTCTGTTTCCCTCCAAATATAGTTCAAATTTAAAATTGTATTCAAAACTAGTCCTAATTTGTTGCATGATTTGGATGTTTTCAGAGGCTAGTGTCTGTACATACTCAGTTGGATTTGAATATGTTCAGACTTTAGTGTCTGTGCATATCCAAAGCAGTAAACAGGAAACATTTTGTTGTGACTGGATATGGTACAGACTTACTGTTGACAGCAGGATAAAGAGCTGCAGGTGGAAACTATACAAGTGTTCCTATTCTCAATCCCTGGAAAAATGATTCTTTCTTGGACAATCTGTTTCACATACATAGGAATTTCATCACAACACATCATTTCTGAAACAAATTTGTTTTTGTGTCCCTGTCAAATAGCCACATTTTTTCATTACTATACCGTACTGTACATCTAAAAATGTCATGCAGCTTCTTTTAATGAATTTTTTGTAATGGCACTTTACTGTAATGCAAAAGATTGCATTAATCTTGATTGCGTTACACTGATGGAAATGGCTTCGTTTGCAAGGAGCCGCGGCTTGAAAACATCACAATTTAATTTATTATGGACTACCTTGTCTTTATATTAAATCTGATGAGAACATTGTTCAAATTTCAGAGAAGATATAAAAGGTTGATTATACAAGGAACATACTTCGAAACCATCCTGACACATTTAAAAAAACAATATGAATAATCCGTGAGTGATTTGTAAAGAAACTGTGGAGAAAAAATTTGGAACTGTGAGGCAAATTTAGTAATTTGACAGCTGCCAAAAAGTTTCTGTAAAATGTTTGGATCAGTCTGCTGCTTTGCCCAAGTTGGAAACCAAGATGGCAAATTCGGAATATACTGTATTCATTAAACTGTTTTTCCACCTGAGCAGACATCAAGAAGTGTTATTGTGAGTTTAATGAAAAAATAAAGGAGGAATTCCTGATTTTGTCGCACAAAATGATTTTAGCTGGAAACAGAAAAATTATGATCTGATGTAAAATATGTGTATGCATTCGACCCTATAGAATCATGACGGTAGGTCTGCAGAAAGAATGTGTTTCCTCTATTAAGACCTCCAGAGAGAAAATTGGCCTTGTTCATTTCAGCTGAAGATTTTGTGTCCTTTGGTTAAGCTGTCCCATCATGATGTAAAAATTTCATTTTCCATGCGGACATCAACACTTGAAAACGCAAAAACGAATCTGTGTATGAAAAATACCCAAACCAGATGAATTCCGTAATGACTACGGTTATTTCTTAGAAAATTTCTGAGCATCCTCGACATCAGCAACCAGATAAGTATTTCTTTGAGAAAAAAGGGTAATGAATTCCCATGGATTTTATGTTGGAAGAAGGCCATCATGAGAAAAAAAAACAATGAAAAACTGAGAAGCTTCCTTCAACTATTGTTGAATCCCTTCTAGACAAATGTCCCTGATGTGAAGGAGTAAAGAGGGCACGCGGAAGAAATGAATGAAACATCTCGAACAAGTTCGACGAAGCCAACGCATGGATAAAAAATCATCTTCAGGACACATGAGAGTGAAATTCCAAGTTCCTTGTACCAGTTTTATTCCGAATGACTTGTTTTTTCTGCTTTCAATTTGAAGACGCTTTGAATCTTTGCTTGAAATTTTAGTTGTGTGTTTCATCGATTTGTCACCTGGAAAGATGACAGTGCATTTTACTGCAGGCGATCCTGAATTATTTTCAATTTTCGCCACAACAATCATTGTAGCTATGTATTATTCCTAATGATGTAAAAAAACATTTTGTTGCATTAAAGTTCAATTTATATTCATGCTGAAATGTATATGGCCTATTTGGGCACAGAAACTGTCCTTGTATCTCAGCTTTTGCATGATTGATGTTTTTGTCGCATGTGATGAACTACCGTCCTGATATTGCATACTTCCAAGAGGATTTACTGCATATATTTACGTCAGATGTTGCTCATAATTTCATAGACTAATATAAGAAGAGCTGTGAAACTATCTTTCGAATAAGCATTTCCCGGAACCAGTCTTAATCAGAAATGTAGGGCAAATGGCTTACCAATTTCTTATCAATTTGGTAGGGCAAATGGCCCACAAAGAAAATTAAAAGAATAAAAATGCGCAATCCGCTGGGGAACACAGCAGGAAGATTCACCGTGGAATCTTCAAAAGAAGAAGGTAAATTGTATTTCACAAAACAATCGTAAGGAATAAAGAATAAACAATCTTTTTATGAAGTACGAAAATCGGGATTCAAAATTGGCAAGAAATACACGAACAAAGTTCTTCGAACGCAACCAAACGCTTTGAAAGTTTGGAACATAGTGAGTTTGTTGTTAATTGTGAGAGGATGATATTTTGTGTTGCGCAATTCTCGGCAGCGGGAGCTTCCGAAGGATTTTCCCGCTGCAACATTCCAATCATTCCCTTTGTTCAGGTTTTAAATTTGTAGACGTCAAGTATTATTTCTATTTCCATGACGTGCCCTCTGTGCCCCACAAGAAAAGCAGGTATCTAACGTGTTCTCCCTTGACTTTCGTACATTTTTGCTCTATATTACAATGAATGTTTTCATTCATTCGCAATGGAATACATTTCAAATTTTCAGTATTATGTTTATTTTTTAGTCTAATGGAAATTTATCATATGAATTTTTATTTCTGTGACATTATCAATCACTTGATCATGTCAAAAATGCATGTCATTTGATAGGGCACAACTATACTGTGCTGTGCTGTTGAGGTGGTGAATTAGGCCTCATATCTGTTCTGAACCTTTCTTTTTTATGTGTAAATTGTAAAATATAATCCGATGTCCACAGGAAATCTTTCTTGAACAGATGAACATTTTTTTAATGAATAGATGAAAAGCTGTTTCCGTTTTTTATTCCGTGACTCTTCCTGTGCGTTTATTTTAATTTTTATTCTCCGCGAAATTCCGTTTTCAAGGGAATTTCCTAAGCCTCAAATAGCTGGAGTGAGAACGCTAAGACAATGGCGAGAAGAGTTAATCAGGATTCATGGGTTCATCACCTTGATTCCAGATCATGAAGTCACTTTCAAAGGTTTATCAAAATTCCCGTGGGCATATACGACTTCCCCTTCCTTCATGCTCTTATTATGTGCACAAACCACTTCAAAGGAGCACTTGATATACAGTATTTCAGAACTTATTTTTCCCCATAGTGTCCTGATCAAGTGCTGATCCAAGAATTGGCTTTGGGAACGGCCCGACGACACTGAGAACCTTTGTTGGTTTTTCCTCTTCTAAGCTTCCCACAGACGGATGAGTTTTTTTTTTTCATTTCCTCTCTTTGGTTTCCTGGTTCATGTGGAGTGCTCAAGGATATTATTTTAAATGTTCAACTTGGAAGCAGTGTCACTTTTACGAGGTCCTAACACTTTTAAAAGCATCGAATGAAGAGATCGTTCACTGCCCATCCTGCTAAAACAGGTTTTTTTTTTCTTCTTCAAGCTCTGATGGAAACAAAGATTTCCGGCCCTTTCCATTTTCAATCCATCCTGCAGGTTACTAAACGAAACTTGTCACTGGGATTAATTTTGGAAATGAGACGCCAAAAATGTGGCGTTATCGTGAAGGAACATTTTTCAGAAAATTTTAGTTCCCATGGAAAAATGATGCCCTCAATACGAAGCCCATTTATGAACACCGTTGCCCCATCCACCCTCAAGATAACGTGATGGCAGCCAAATAATGTTTTGCCTGCAAGAATGGAAATTGGGACAGGAAGGAGTCCAATGGAGAGAGTGGGAAATTTCAGAACAAAGGTTCCATTGTGCCTTGGGGAAAGAATCAAAATACTGTATGTTCAATCAATGCCATAAAAAAATTACAGAGGGGTTTATTTTAACTAGAATGTTAGTTGATTTGTGTGGCATGATACGCATTTCTTTGAAGTTACGAAAGTACAGTAAATGAAATCACGGGTATGAGAAAAGATTATTTATAGATGTTCTACTGCATTTAAACCATCTATAAGTAGACAATATACAAAGTGATTCTTCCAATTTTTACCGCACCGGAAATAAAACTTTTAAATCACTTGAGATGTAACCAAAGCTTGGCTAGTACAGTATTTTTGGAGCGTGGACTAAATGTGTACAAGATGCACAGTGCTTGTATCTCAATGAATAAAAAGACTTGTTCAGATAATGTTGTAACAATCACAGAGGCAGATTTCATGAAACCCAACTGTTCAGGAATTCAAAGACCCCGATTCGGGGTAATCGGGGAACAAGGCATGTTTTTGGGAACTTTGAAGAAAACTGTCTCTGTAATTATGCTTGGAATGCCTTCATATACTGACTGAACGAATCTTTCAGCTTTGCTATGACTCATATCCTGGAATAACAGTAGTGTCATAAATTACGAGGAAAAATTGTCGAAGCGATCACTCGCACAATTCGGCCTTTTTTGTCAGGGGCGACATCTTCACAATCATACACAAGCTGCAAGTTAATGAAGTCGAGCAGGTGGCACACAAAACACCAAGCTCTTGCGGAAGTGATGCAGTACTCAGGAGGTGGACCATATTTTCAGCATTTTCTATTATTGTTGAAAGTACAGTGGTATATCCCTAAATATTCTATCGTAACCAAAACTAAATCAACCAACTTTAAACAATTTTACTATCAAACAGAGCATGCAATTTGATGATTATATCGTCTTTTTTCCTAATATTACTCAAAATTATAGGGGAGAAGCTTGAATCAGCAGCATCAAGCAGAATTTCCGTTGCTGTTCACTCTGGCTCTGCTTCACGTGTGTTTGTTTGCATTTGCTGAAACTATTATTTTACCTCTCTGGCTCAATAAAACAACCCCTCTTGTGTATAATGTGGAAGTCAATTTAAATTTTAGAAACATTCTCCCCCCCCCCTTTCCGCGCTACCGGAAGAGGATGTATCCTATTAAAAGAGGTATATTGTCTTTAGCATCACATTACAGTTATGCAAATACCTTGTCGTGAAGAAATGACACCATAGTTCCTTTCATCCTCAATCTGGGGCAACTCAAGTTTCCACTTGGCGAAACTGTTTGAACAATTAGAGAAATAATCTGACATTCTTGTGATAAAATCGTGCTCGTGGAGGGGATTCTAAATTATCTGGAATATGAACGCCGCCGTGACAAAGTTTGTTGAGATACGTTTTGAGACTTTTTGAAATAGATCCGACGGAGTTTCAACAATTCAAATTTTTTTACGCGCATTGTCCCATCATTAGGAAACACTTCAGTGCTGTTCAACGCACTCTCCACCGATTTCAATTATTTTTATGCGATAAATCCAATGATCAAAACAGTGCCAAAAATCGAGTTATTGTAGTTGATTAAGCTGCTCTTTGTTGGCAGAAATGAGGTCGATATTGATTTCTTTCAGGTGTTTTTTTTTTCACTGTAGGGACAGCCAACAGACACAGGGGGTCAATTAACTAACAGAACTATATTTTGCCCTTTTTTTGATTGTTGGATTTATTGACTGAAAAAATGCATTGAAATCAGCGGAGACTATGTTAAACAGTTCTGAAGTTTGGACAAGTGATGGGGCTATACGCGTATAATTTCCTTTTAAATTTTTTAAACTCTGTTGGAGCTACATCATTTCAAAAAGTCTCAAAATTTATGAAGCAACCCTCGTATTTCATAAAGTTTTACTTATTTAGTTGTTCAAGATTATATAATATAATATAATAATATATATAATAATATAATATTTACCAAAAATTCCGAAGAATAAACAGGCCTTAAATTGATGAAAGGTAAGATTGATCGAATGAATTAGAATCAAAGGAAATCCGAAGTTCACCTCAGAGATTAAGGAATTATATTTTTTTCTTCATGTCGTCACTGTTCTATCTTGGAGAATTGAAATAAATAACTTTTTTGGTAATTCGAAATTTGCGCCGAAGAACAGAAAATCCTGAGAAATGCAGCATCCATGTAAAAATCGTGTAAAGTTTCAATTATTTATACTGTATAATCGAGCTACATCTGCTCATCGGATGTACACAGATGAAATAATGATTCCACTCTTCCAGATTTCTTTGTACTGCAGTTCATTAAATATGTACAAAACATGGAAACTCGCAGAGATTTCCCGAGAATTCCACCTCATCAATACTCGCGTACTAATTGAAGTTTTACTTCATTTTTTTTTCAAAATTCATAGCGTCACTCAGCGAAGAACATTTTGGATCGTCTGTGACACGTCGGACAAAGACGGATTATTTCTTCTCCTTCAATTAGTGAGCCGGTGGGATACATGTCCAAGACCAGCGGGAAATCTGAAACATCTGCATACGTATACGCGGAATTGGAATAAATTAGTTCCTCTTTGCCCTCATGATTTCATCTTTTGATGGGTCCCGTAACGAGCGGGACCTTATTCGGGGACCCCTTGGGCAACACCAGCAGGGATCGTTGGTGGATCAGAAGGCCCGTTCGGAGAATTTGGCTTCTTGGTGCTCATTTGAAATCTGGGAATGTCTGATGCACTTTTCGACAATCGTAGCGTCTTCATTAGTGTTCAATGTATTCGAGGTGGTGACTGCAAATTTTCCGAAAGTAAATTATATAACCGCGTCTGAGCAGATAAAAAAAAAAAAGATTGCGAAAAGTTACGCAAAAGAGTTGAGTAGAATATACTATTTCCCAAGGAAAATACGATGTGAGGGAGGGTTGTTATAAAGATACAGAACGATTCGATTGGTCGCAGATAGTGAAAATGCAGAAATGTTGTCAAGAGTGAATGTGACAGTTCTGTGTCAAGATGAGTGCAAAAACGGGTTGCAGTCAGCATGACTGACGTAGACAGCAGAACCTCATGATAGACTGCTGTTTCTTTTTGCGGGAAAACTGGTGAAAGGGATGATTTCTTGGTCTACGTTTTTGCATCACTGCATGTCTATGTCTGTATACTTGAAGTAAAAAAAAATAATAATTTCTTGATCATTCATCAGTCATGATTCATTAAGCGTCAAATATGTCTTATCTAAAAGGAACGATTTCCAAAAGAAGGTGAAAATTTGAGGATTTTTCTGAAACTTTTAAATTGCTCTTCAGAATAGCTGGAATGATGTCCAAGCATCACTTTTGCTGGACTGATTTTAGACATCGCTGAATAGCATGTTTTTTTCAAAACTATGATTTTGTTATTGTTCGTTCGTTACTTGCAATAATCTAAATACTGATGCAGTGCATTTCAAGACTATTTTACGATCATTGCTGGCTGTCTGTACATATATAACGGCTACATGAACCTTGTAATTGGTGCATGCATATGAAGTAGTCAACTAAATTCAAATTAACCTGGTTGAAATTAAACCGTGGTTATTGCTTGAGTATACTACTTACTAGGCGGAAATGATTTTCAATTTAGATGTATGGGAGCATCATGAGCACATTAACAGATGCCTTTTGTTTCAATTACACACTTTTATATGGTTTAAATCTCCATAAAACCAAATGGAATCCACAGAGAAGCAGACGGCGTCTGTATTTGAGCAACGAACCTAAAGTCACACGATTTTGAACATTTATAACACCTATAGAGTAAAAAGGGGGCGTGTCTAATTTTTCGTACGTGACCTTTATTCTGTACCTGATTCGCAATCATATTCAGTAATTTATAAACGTTTTCCGTTAAATGTGGTAATTTATAGCATTGAATATAATATTCACCCAAAATTCCGAAGAATAAACAGGCCTTAAATTGATGAAAGGTAACATTGATCGAATGAATTAGAATCAAAGGAAATTCAAAGTTCACCTCAGAGATCCAGGAATTTTATTATTTTATTCTTCATGTCGTCGTTGTTTCGAACGGGAATCAAGGTTAATTCAAATTTCTCCTTAAAGATATTGGAAATTTATTTTATTTTATGGTGCTTCGGACACGAGGTAGACAGGATTTTTTGTTCAGATAGTTTGCGGCCCTGTGGCGGGAAGACCGCGGGATCCCGGGTCACGTTGGGACCTGCTGGGTACAGAACCCATCAGTTCCACGGGTTTTGGAGCATTCGTGGTCGAGCTGCGATCCAGGCAGCTAACGAAGACATCTTTTCAGTGCCTCTCCAATTCAGCCCCGATTTCAATTTTTCATATTTCTCTAGAGAAAACATGACGAGTAAAAGTTCTTATTAGGGAAAATGGGGAAATTCTGACGTTTCTTGGGTCAATTGGATGTCATTTGCTCAATCTATCACACGGATGTAGTGTATATGTGATAATTTCCAGATGGCGCCGTCCCTCTGGTTTTAGATATTTTTCTAAATGAAACTGAGTCTTGTACTGTACTTGCATTTTTGATTAACGTTTCCCTTGATTTTAATACCTGATAATACCTTACCTTGATTTTAATACGCGTTGTTCTGTGCTCAAATTGTTACACTTAGAGAGTGTAAAAAAATGCTAGCTTCCGAAATTTCCTTCCTTCGATTATACTTCTTGAAATAATGAGCTGCTGCGAATTATTTGAAATTACATAAAGAAATGTGCTGGCGTTACAAAAGCAACACTTGTGTTTAATTTTTTCCAAACATCCTGAGGACATGGAACTGAATTGCCAGATGCACTATCATCAACTTCAAAATTATTTCTGGAGTACAAGAACATTCCGCAATTGTGAAATAAATAAATGAATGAGATTCCGATTGTCCCCATCCAACAGCAAGCGTCGTCTCAATAAATGTCGACATTAATGTAAATTTTGCGCAATAGTTCTGAATTTTTTCACTGAATTTTGTTTCCCTTAAATAAAATGCTATACCGAGAGATCAATTTGATAAGATATAGCAATGCATTTATTGAATCAGAAAGTGATTTTCGTACTTCAGAGTTAGACAATCGATGATGTGCAAGAGAAAAATGAACAGATGTTTGCCAACTTTCGATTTTATAATGAATGAATGAAGTGCTTTTTATTTACATTCGCATACGTTTAATCGTTACATATTAGCGCGTTGTTCTGTGCTCAAAATTTGAGTGAATTTCCCTGTCAAAATAACTTCAGATCTTCCAACTGCTGGCAATTAATCTTTAACTTCAAAAAGTATTTCAGTGCTATATTTCCAGCCAGTATATTTTATTGATTCATCTTTACACTTTGCTGGGTAAAATGTTATCAAGTGGATGAGCTCCTTATTTCATTCTTCTTCCCAGACGCAGCCTTGGTTCACTCGTCCCATCTCGGCAACCTCCGGAGGAAGTAGATGAAAGTAAAGACCTAAAAAGCCGCGAATTTTTGTGGACATCTAAAAATACAGTAATAATAAAAAGTGAGATTCTCCGTGGCCAGAATCGTAACATTCACAAGCGAGCGGTTCGCAAATAAACCGTCTGAACCACTCTGCAACTATGATGTTTGCACTGGAGATGAAAACCCTGTTTCAGGGTTTTTATGTTCCCGCGCTGAGTATACGGGTATACGTATGTGGATGTAATGGGCTCAGCAAATATACTGTGTCCATGTTGGGAATAAGTTGAGGAATACGTGCAATGACAATCAATCATATATTCGTTCTTGAACTTTTTAATGTAACAGCAGGTGATGATTCGGCGAATAGTATTTCTGCGAACCGAAGTTGAGGATGGCCAGCTTAGCCGCTAAATCAATAAATTAGCAAAAAATAATCGTCAAATAATCTCGGTGTGTTTTCGAAGCATGCTGGGTGGCTTAAATTCTGAGATTTCCTAGAACAATTCTTGAAAAGAAAAGGGAAAATAAGAACCTTTACAAAAAATGCACGGTATTCTTCAGGCGTCGGGAAAATCTAATCCAAAATTGTCTCCAGAGGTTTTTTATGAAATTAACTTTACAAATTCAGGACAAAATGCGCAAAAATTTTGACCTTTGGGCCAAAAAATTGCATTCATTTATGAATGCGATGATCAATGAAAAAAGCTCTGTTACCTAATTCCTAATAAAGCTGTTAAAATGATGTTTTTCTGCAAATTCAAGCCCAGATAGTGGAACGGCTAAATCCCCGAAAAAAGTAATTCTGTTCATTTTTAGAATAAAAATAAAATCCCGCGGTAGAGTAAATGAACCTCATCAAATCGGAATTTCATGTGGCAGAATTTGTGAAAAGAATTTCAAATGACGTACATGGAATATTATGCTGTTATATGGACTTCTGTAATTCATTTTACATATTAATCTTGCGGAACTTGGAACTGTGTTCGTGACGAAACTGACGAGGAGGACGTTTTTCGTTGCTGAAGTTTGATCAATGAGGATCAATATTCACGTTTATTTTTCATAACTACTGGTTGCATGAGAATTATAATTAAACGGCGTTTTCGTACGGAACGATCAGAGCACTATGTATGAACTGCTCCGACAATTTATAGAAAAAATTCACTATCCGCTTCTTCTTGCATGAAATTTATTGTTAGAACCCCGGTGAAAAGCGCTGACGTCGCTGTTCTTTTGAAGTTGGTCATCGTCGTCACCCGCAAAGTGTTCGCGAACGAGACCTTCCTTTTTGTGCACTTTCCTCTCGCTTATTCGGACATGGAATCAGTGGATGCAATCAGCATGAATTACAGCTTCGGCTTTGACCCTATGGCCAATATTTCAACAGCCGCGACTCGGGATTTGCGAGCACAACAACACGTGCCGCCGTGGATCGAAGAAATGCACAGAAATGGGAAACGGAATGCTGTGATCTACGTTGCTGTGGTGCTTTCGGTTTATTTCGCAGGGATTCTTTTGTTACTTTTTGAACATTGGCGACAGGGCCACTGGTCTGCACACAGTGCCCACTACATGGACAGATTGAGGAAAGAACGCCAGTCCTCGAGACACCGGCGCCGCGCCGCCAAATCGAGCAGCCGCCTCCATCAGGTCAGTCGATTGTCAACAATACAGTTTTCCTGGTTTTGGAATTCAATTTTTTGAAAATTTGAAGTAGATCATGTGGAAACAAGTACGCACACGTAATTCGAAAGCCTGTGACTTATTAAAAATGTACACACACAAAAACAACTTCGCAGCAGTGAAATAGAATATTTCCATTTGGATGAAGGAACTTCCCTCCTTGTTGATCTCTACATTGTTTTTGCAATGGTTTCTTCAAAATATCCGCAGCAGCAACGAAAAAAAGTATATGTAGACCAAAAATAATTGAATTTAGAAAACATTCCAGAAGAAAATCAGATTCTTCCCGCATTCCTTTTTTGCGTTGGAATTTCTGGCCAACTAAAAGCGAAAACTGACGGAAGAAGAAAATTGGATGAACTTTGCTCAAAATTGTTTTAGCGAGGGTTTCTTCAAAATATCCACGGAAGGTACGATAAAACGTGAGAAGGGAACCAAAACTACTGTACAGTAATTGAATTAAAGATTCATTCCAGGTTTCCAGCAAGAAAATAATAATTTTAACATTTATTTTTTTGTAGAGAAATTTCTGGTCCATTGAAAGTGATATTAGTGCAGAAACTTCGACCATTTCCTGCTTCTTTAGCCTGGAATATTATCAGAAAAGTTGATTTATGTTTAAATCCGAAAAGTTCGGCGCTGTTTCATCGCTAATTAGGTTGTGTAAACGTTCGATGTTTCGCGAAGTTAGATTCATTGCTTATGATTCGAAAGCAGTGTTTAGACTATGTATTAGACTATTCATTAGTATTTTCGGTGAATTCTGAGGTATTCCTTACCAAAGAATGCGAAGTATTTTCTGTTCAGGAATTTTTACTTGTATCAAGGATTGAGACATGAGAAATGAGTCGCCGAAATGTGATTTTCAGATCTTAAATACCTTCAAGATTCATAATAAGTCTCTTCGAGATGTAAATAAACCCTCGGATCTATAAACATGTGTAATCCATCGACACTCTGTAGCAGCTTCACTTTATTTCAATTGTGATTTTAATAACTCCCTGAAACTCGCTCTGCTGATTCAAATGTATTACAGCCTTTTATTTTCTGTACTTGAGGCAAGTTTTCAAATCGTACTAATGTACTGTAAAAGACGTGCTGTCATCAAGAGCCCTTTTAACCATACGACTGAACAAACCCACGTCCCTTTACTCTTCTCTTCTTCTTCGTACGAAGACGTTGAAGCACTCGTGTTTCTCCGTATCTTGAATTAACAGGTCCCATCAGCAGCCAGAATGAGTTTCCAGCCGCAGAACAACGCGTTGCTGCTGCCGCCTTCGAACCCGGGCTACGCTAACCAGAACAGCGGGGTTTTCCACAGCGAACGCGCCAGCGAAACCTCGGCTGTGTTCTTCCCACAGGGGGACCAGACCCATCTGACCGCTTTTATCGAACCCGGGTGCGAACCCGTCGAAGGCGAGGCCCGATTCCCAGCAGCAACTGCGAACAGCGATGCCATTGATATTATTACGTGTGAGGAAGATGCCGGAATGTCGTCGTCGTCGTTCAGATCCGAACGATTGGCAACCGTGGTGCATTTTGGCGATGAACCTGAAATGGATTCAGTGTCTAATAATTCTACGAGTCGATGTCAACCAACTATAATTTGCGTGACCGCGTTGTTGGAAAGCGATCGAATTTCATGAAAATAAGGATAAAACAACAACAAAAAGCATTCATTGACCCGAAGAAGGCACTGATTTGTGCTTTGACGTGTTCGTGTCGCGTGACCGAGGAGAAATGCGTAGCTTCTTTTTTTTGCGGGGTCATGCTGGAATCCATAGAACACTGGATTTTACGCTGGAAATTCTTCGGAAGCGATTGAATTTCCTTAAGAAAAAAGAAAAGGCTTTGGCTTTTGTCTAAAATGTTCTGTACATGATAGTATGACGTGAACAAGAGTTATCGAATAATTCTACGATGCAGCAGACTATTTGATTTCACGCTGGAAGTTTTCTCAGGTCTAATTTATTGAAAGCACGCATTTAATTAATTTCAACTATTTTTCGCCGATTCCAATTGCTTTATACATTTTTTATTGCACAGAAATCGAAGCGAAATATTAGGGCAACAGGGTTAGTTAACGAACAGTTTTGTCAATCGTTCCATTCCCGTCTTGGGTGGGTTTTATTTCACTTTATTCTAATGGAGTATTTTTATCGGTGTTCCTGGCCATATTTCATTTTTTTGGAATGCGATAAGATCTCATTCCTTTGAGAAAATAAGGTTCAAGTGCCGTACCTCATTGCAAGTTTCATGAATCTGCGGATAATTGAAGTGCAATAAAATATACAAAATAATTCAAGCGTGAGATTCCTAATTAATGCTTCAATATGAAAACATGCTGCCCTTAGCGAGTTCTTCTATTGTTTTGTATGGGCTGAATGGAAAGATAAATATAAAAAATTTAAATGGTGAGCAAGGTGATACTTGACAAAAGAACGGAGACTTAAGTCAAATCTGGTGTTTTAGTTTTTAGGGAGAATCTGACCAAGAAATTCTTGCAAAACCGGGGAAAGATTCACTTCTACAGCTGCAGACCAAGATTTTGAAAAATTCTGAAGTTTTCATGCGGAAATTCATTCAAATATGTGTACTTAATCAACATCCTCAATCAACCTTTGAACCGTGATTTTTTTTTTGGAGGAGAAAAATTACAGTCCGAATTCTATTCTATGAAGTGTTGCATGCACATTGTTCCGTTGCTGTGATCTAATGGAAAATTAAACACCATTTTTCGACGACTTTACTTTTTTTTTATTCGAAACAATTGCATGTTCGATTCTTTGTTTCGAAAAGCATCGACGAACTTTCACATTCTTTTATTTAATTAATTCATTAAAATATTCTCAAAGTGTTGGTCATCAAATTTCTCTTTCGTAATTCTCTCAAACCATTGATGGCGAAATATACAAGAAAGAGATAGTTTCAGCGACATTTATCTGATCAACTTTTATTCAATGAAAATAAAGGAAGATCCACTTGTGAAGCCGTCATTTATTCGAAATGGGGTTCATTATATCCAAAGAAAAATAAAAAAAAAACCAAAATATTCCACAGCTGATGTGCATTCGGGAAAAACCCAGCATACGAGACGTTCATTATCCGGAGTACTCTGATACTGCATTTCTCATTTTTTCGGGACACGGAAAAATGTGTTTTGAACGTGACCTCGCCCTTCGGGTTCATGCCGTGACGAGCCCGTCTGGCCCCATCAGCTGTTCCGACTATATACAAACGCATTCCTTCTGGGCGCTAGTCAAACCCTGGACGGACGAAAATCCACACCTTCGGTTTTTGGGATTAGAAGTGCATTCTGTTGAACAAAAATGCTGGAAGTCATGTTTAGAAAATTATATTTTTTCTATCAATCATTGATGAACATAAGAGAGATTTCTTTGGGGTTTATCAGGATTTCAGGCAACAGAAATGAACTGCAAATGGGGTTGGAGTGTTGACGTTTGCTGTGCGTTGAACTGCGCTGGAATGGCTGCCTTTAAGCCGTATCGGCCGTTTCTTCCCGGCATCACTGTTCAATCCATGAGGAGTCCTCAGTTCTTGTGCGTGCTCGCGTTGCATGCTAGATTCAGCCTCCAAAGCGTGCTTGGAAAATTTGACGATGAAAATCGTTGACACGTACTTTGTGGAATTCCAGCAGTTTTACATGTGCGTGTTGGTGCTTCGGAAGGTATTGCATGTGTACACTGATGAACGCCGACGGAGGCGAAGTCATTCATGTTCCTTATTGTAATGCGCGCGGATCCGGTTTAAGGTCGTGTTTTGCCTGGATCATCAGAACAGTATTCAGGAAAGTGATCTGGTGCCGAACTTTGTGATACAGTGCTGGTTCCTCGGTTTATTTAGGGGACATGATCAATATTATTGGACGGGAAATTGAGAATTCAAACTTGTCTTCCACGGAGTAACGTACAGTAGATTTCTACGCATGAATGGAATAGCTAATCGATCAGATCCAAAAATTTAAAGAAAAACGCACCCGACCGCTGAGCTATGACAATTGATTCCTTTAGAAGGGTTGATCTGCTGCTCCACATCCCCAGAAAAATTCCTTTCTAAATTCCTTGATGAAATTAATATTCCTATATGTTTTGAATATATACTTGTACAGTACTGTACTGTACTGTACAAGTGTACAGTATAAAATCAATGTAGGAATAGAGACACAATCTTCAGCGCCATATTCAGGATATCAGAAGCTCTCCTTTAATCATCCTGATGGTGTCCTAATTTTCTCAAGAAAAACAAATTCATTTGAATATGGAATACATTTTGTGCACTCTGTTATATTGACCGTCGGGTTCATCATCACTATATCCAATGCAGATGCCTAATCAAGTGTACTGTGCGAAAAAGCCATATTTGTTCTCTGGTCAACAAAAGAAACTCTGTATAAATCACAGCCGTCTCAATCGGCAAAATGTATTTGCATTGAAGAAAAATTGAGTGGGAAACGACGAGAAAATCGAAGGAAAGCCTTTAAAAAGCGGATGAGTGGCAGGTTCTTTATTGGCTTTCGTTTTTCGAATTCCACGTTTTCCTCCGAATTATCTTTTGTTGAAAATAATGTTCACCATCAGGACGAATGTGATAAAATCGTTATTGTTCAGCGATGGACAGCATGAGTAACTTATTATTGTTTCAGTTCCTTCTTTAGTCATTCGATGTGTATTTTTTGAATGATCCAAATTTTCAAACAATTCTTGAGAATAGAAGGAAATCACATAACAATACTGTACTTCAGTTTGCACACGGCAGTTCGTCTGAGATTCGAATCCGGAGGAAGATTCCCCTGGATAAAGTACAGGGAATAGTGTGTACTGAACGTACTCCTTTGCGTAATGTAATTTGAATTCCTCGATTTCTGCGTGAATATGAATGAGAAGCCCGTTTATTTGCATTTTCAACATGCTGTCCTACTGTGCTTTGTACTTTATTGTATTCAAATTGTACCATTGGGTTAAAGCTGCACAATACGCAGTGTTCGTACTGCGCAATTTACGTATCGATTTGGCTACAGCAGAGAAAATGGAGGGTGATATTGCCAGCAATAATGGTATGCCTCGGCTGATGGGTAAAATTGCCGTTGTAACTGCTGCCGCTCAAGGTAAAAGACCCATGTATAAAAGTATATATACTATACAACTATATGTAAATAATGCATATTATCCAAGGAATCGGTCGAGCCACAGCCATCAGATTTGCGAAAGAGGGAGCAACAGTTTATGCAACGGACATAAATCTAAGCCTACTGGAGGAATTGAAGGAATTCAAAGGTAAATGCTGAGATTTCACTTATACGTGTACTTAACTCCCTAAAGAATTTTGAAATGAGTTTCAGGCATACAAATTTTAAAATTGGACGTTTTGTCGAAAGACGCTGTGGAAGAATTTGCAGTCTCTTTGCCTCGAGGCCCCGACGTCTTATTCAACTGCGCCGGGTATAATTGATTTCAAAAATTAATAATTTTCGTTACGTATGAAGTGCTCATACGTTCGAATGTTGAAAAGGTTTGTTCATCATGGAACAATCTTGGATTCCTCAGAGGCTGATCTTGACTTCAGTTTTGATTTGAACGTAAAAGGAATGTTCAGGACATGCAAGACATTTCTTCCAAAGGTATTATAAATGTTTTCCCGGCGTTTGACCTAATCTGCATGACGAATCCAAGATACATAATCATTCGCTTTTTTTTAGATGGTTGAGCAAGGTGGAGGATCTATTATCAACATGTCATCAGTGGCTTCCAGTGTGAAAGGTGTCAAAACCAGGTTCGTTTATTCCACTACAAAAGCAGCGGTTGTCGGTCTCACCAAATCCATTGCGATTGATTTCGTGGACAAAGGAATTCGATGCAATTGCATTTGTCCGGGAACTGTAGACACGCCAAGTTTCAGAGAGAGGGTCAATGCAAATGCGGATGCAGAACAGGTCAGCTTATCTGGTTTCTTTCTCAGCGAACAACGGACGAAATTGAAATATCGAAGGTCAAGTTTTGCGTAGCAAGTTAGCAACAATACGAGGGTTCTAACAAAAGTTCTCGGAGTAGCAACGAAAATGGCCTACAGTTGAGCTGAAAAAAATTTTTTATTTAGGGAAAACATATTCTTTGGCACACAAAAAAATATCTGCCCTGCTTGACAAATTTTTTTGAATTTTTTCATAATTCAACCTGGCAGAGTTTTTCTATCCACTCAAAAGATGAGGCGTCCTTTTTTTGTTGTTGCCCAGCTTTCCCCTCAGAATTTTTGAAATCAACTTGGCATTCTTGCCAAGGGTTGCCTCCAGATCTTCCAAGGCAATTCCGCCAACAAAAAAAGGACGCCTCATCTTTTGAGTAGAGAGCAAAATTCTGCCAGGGTGAATTATGAAAAAATTCAAAAAAATTTGTCAAACAGGGCTGATATTTTTGTGTGCCAAAGAATATGTTTTCCTGAAGAAAAAAAATTGTTCAGCTCAACTGTAGGCCATTTTCATTGCTACTCCGAGAACTTTTGTTAGAACCCTCGTAATGCTAAATCTTCAGAAACGAGTTTTCTCAAAAATCAATTTATGCTGATGTAATTATGAACAGTACCTTGAAACTCCAATCGAAAAATGAAATGGAAAATCAAACAAAATAAATTTACTACAATTTATATCTCTATTGTAAAATTGAATAGGTGGTAGCCATTCATCACAAAAAAAGACATTGGCAACTAGAAAATCTCTTACTATGACAGAAATGTTTCAGTCTGAGATTCAACATTCTAGATCTTTCATTGCAGGGAAATAAAAGTAACTCTTGATCAAAAATATTTGTCGGTATGAGATTCTAAATTGCTGAACTGTGAATATACAATATTTCAAGAGGCTTTGAAAGAATGAACTGGAGTCAACTCCAACATCTGCCATATGAATTCTCCCAAAAGAGAAGTTAGTCTTGTTCGTCATTTATGGACAGAATTAATTGGTACGAAGATTCCAGTCCCTTGCAAATTCCAGGTTTTTTGATCTGCCTTGATTCCTTGTAGGCACTAAGAGATTTCATTGCACGACAGCCTATGGGAAGGCTAGGAACGGCTGAAGAAATCGCAGCACTTTGTGTTTACCTAGCTTCTGATGAGGTGAGACCAAAATTTCACAGTTGAACCTCCTTGGGACAAATTCGGAGGAACTCTGAAACAATTTGACTTGATTAGCTTTTAAGTTGGGGTGTTTGTGCACATTACAGTACTCAAGGAACAAATTTCATGATACATTTTCATTGTTATAGGAGTTCCTACCTGTAGGAAGTTGACAAATACCTTGCGAAAAGCAGGAAGAAAGTAAGTTTCAAATTTGAAACGCTCAAAATGCATTGTTCTTCGGGGAATTGGCCATGGATTCATGGGGCATTGGAGTTTGGTAGATTTTTGACTCAAGGAGGTCGAACTGTGTGACAGTTTGAAGTTTATTATTATTATATCATACCTTCTCCTCAGTCAAAATATACCACTGGACAGGCGCATGTCATAGATGGCGGTTGGGCATGTTGAGCAAACATGTTGCCACGGAAATATGATGACTTATGTGGGCTCAATAGTGATTCATACGTTTGGTTCTGTGAAACCTAAAAAACATAAGCCTGTTTCCTGAAGAAGTGAAAAAAATGGACAAGACCTTATTCAACCAACCAGGGACATAATTTTGCTCCGTCTTCATACATATTGTATATTTTTTCATTGCGGTGATGTGAGGATTAAAATTCGTTCCTTGAAATATTTTAGACGCGAAATTGCCGACTTGAGGGTTCCAGCTAGCTATAGTGATTCAGGGAACACATAATTCCGTCTCTGACATTTTGGCGGGTTTATATCGTCTGATGTACTCAACAATTCGGGATGATGAAAAAAAAGCTCGAGTGCTTTCATAGACTACTGTGTAAAATTTATTTCTTCACCTTCGCCATGATTCGTGTCCAACGTCCCCACGCATTATTTAATTTAATTCAAGCCGTCAATGTCTCTCCGAAATTCGACGATATTCTCAGGATAAAAATCATCAAAAGCCGCGAACAAAAACGCTTTATGAAGAAGGCTTGCCGAGGACTTCGTGGGTCCTCACAAGACGGGAAATCAGGAATGGTATGTTGATGAATGATGACCAAAACCATTTGTCCACCGAATGTCAAATGAATTCTCCATTACACTATTATTGGGAGTGTAGATAATCCTTTCGGAGAAAAAAATCGTATCTTGCTAGACGTGTTTGCTCGCCTTCTTTTCCTTCGTTCCCATAAGATAAAGGAAGATAAAACTGTTCGACTGCCTATGCTGTCCAGGTGCATACGTATTGGTCTCATATGGAAGAGTGAGAATAATGTTGACATTCATGCAGTTCTTGCATGAAATACTATGAAATAAATGGTCGAAACTTGGTAAATTGTCTTGTTATTGCCAACAAAATAAGAATTTATTAATTATTTGATAATTATTATTGACGCTTTGCTTTGATGGATGTTGTATTTATAAAAATTCAGAAAGTGTATATGTTTCTGAGAATAAACTGATCGGACTGTTTTCTGGATGCTGGCTTGGTAAAGGTGGATGATTATCATCAATTGTGTGTCATTAACCATCAACAGCTGCATCAGGTTGTTGTTTGCAAATCAAACAATGAATATCTGGTCTTGATGTCCCTCTGGATGATACAAGCCTGTGAATTTTTTTCAATGAGATGTCTTAATGTTTCACTCAGTATGCATGGTTTCTCACAAAGGCATGCTGCTAACATTACATCACGAATAATCAGTAGGCAAGATTATATTCCACTTGTCTTGTGTTCCATCGTTTTTCTGCTATGTATCTTCACGTAAGGAACGGTTAGGAAGTTAAGTACAGTATTACGTACTCATTCTACGGCTTCATGGAAATAGAAAAGGGCGGTTTTCTTCATTTTAACCCAGTACCCCGCCGGCTAACCTGTCCTCGCGGATGTTGTGGCAGGCTGGACAGTTTGTCATTCCACCCGTATAGTAGTTGCAGTTCATCACTTGCACGCCATTGTGCACCAGAAACGGAAACGTGATTCCGGCGTGAAAAATATCAGCTTATTGCAATCGTCGTGTCGTCGTAAGTTTGCATTTGAAACGTGTGGTGAAAAACTGTCAGTGTTTCTGAGATGCTGGTGTTGAAAGTTTCTGATGAGCAGCGGCAGTGGCGAAATATCTTGGATTCATCTTAATTCAGGGTGAAGAGTTTGATGATAGCTAGTCTTTCGTACGCACATCGTTCTATGTTCACTCAATTGTATAGAGAAAGCTCAATGATGATGCATATGCCGCATACATTTTTTTAGAAATTCGTTTGCTTTTTTCTCTCGGGAAGGCATCTTGTGGATTCGATTTGAAGCATATATTTAAATTTCCGTAATGCAGCAAATGGAGTGATTTAGCACGTAATTTCAACTGCCGAATCATCTGCATTCTGTAGTGCGCGCTGTTAGTTCATGAAGTACAGTGGTAAATTGATAAATGGAGAACATAACCAGTAGACTTATTGTCGCAGTTTTATGGGACTTGACTTGCATATGATACTGAAACGTCTTTCAATATTTTTGTGGTGCGATGGTTAGCTCGATTCGTTCTTGCCCCCACAAGTTTTCGCGAGGATTCCACGTGTACCGGTGTACATTTTCGATTAAAAAAAAAAACATTCAGGATTTTAGTATTAATAATCCTGAAATGAAGCCCCTGTAATGCTCCGAATAACCCATTCGTCCGCCCATTTTGTCTTCAGGATCTCAGATGATGTCGGTGCTACTTATCTGAGCATCTTCCGCAACCATGCTATACTTGATTGTGTTTCTTGTCCCCCATCAAAAGTGATCGTTCAAAGACCTACACTTAAGACGGGGCTCCATATTCCTATTATCTAGAAGCAACGACTACTCGGTGCTTTAACTTCTACTTCCCCTGCCTTTAACATTCTAGGTGTCCAACACTGGGGTCTTATTCGAGCACTTTCCTGCTCTGGCCTCAGCAGATGAATCTTATTAGAGATGACTTCATTAGCGACACACGCTTATAGGTCAACTACTTTGCTACACCACAGGCCTAGCACCAAGTCTTCCACAATGACGCTAGGTGCAATAAAAGGGCGGAGCTTTTTAGCAGTATCGAAAGTGAGTACTGTCAGTAGCGTTTCCATATTATTCTCCTAACAAATTTAGAGTTTAATGCCTCTTGAGTGTTATTATTCAGCGTGTGAAAGTAAAGCTTCATTATACAGTAATTTAAGATAACGAAATTCAACATATGCTTGAAAATCAATGTGTTTAGTCAGAAAACATTATTTGTACTTCACCTTTCATGTGAGGGAGTGATCGCATGTGATTGATTGATATTAAAGCTGTATGTGCGGCTTGTTAGCGTTCAAAGGTTAATCACAAAATGTTTGCCCATCCATTCCAGTCCATTCTGGCCTGTAAAAATAATTTATTATGCATATATATAGGCATTGAAAGTAGATACATCGATCATGACGTGTCATATGCCTCTTAACCTCTCCGTACTTTTGTTTAACGGTATTAAAAAAACTCAAACTGTTTTTAGTGTCGTGTTAACTCTGTTAAGACTCAAAACGCGTGTTTAATTTAGTGCTCGTGTTCAGCCTGTTCCCAGATAATTTTTAATTCATTAAAAGAATTGGGAAGAAACTTTCAGGAAACTTCATACAAATTTACCACTTCATCCTGGCCCTCTTAAGATTAGTGGAAATATCTTTTCATTAAGTTGTGAGGATCTTAAGTCCTTATTCAATAGTTAAATTCTAATGGTGTGGAATGTTGGGCATAGGAAAGTGGTGATGTGGTAACCATTAACCATTATATTCACACCGCAGTAATTGCACCACTTATAAACTCTGTTGAAAATTTACTGAACTTGTAATCGAAATGCTATGTGTTTGTCAACAGAGATTGTACAGGTGTGGTCAAAGCCACATACTTTTCAGTTTTTAAGTGTAGTTTCATGCCAGTGCATACCTGAATTAATCGATGAAAATTCGTTTAAACGCCTTCAAATCTATAGTTTCGTTTCATGATGATGCTGGGGAGCCGATTGAGAAAGTGCAAAAAAATATTCAGCAATGCCTCATGACTCAGACTGTGATTTTGCAGTTACATGATTCCGTTCAACTCTTCCACGTCGTGAGCCATCTAAGCTGCAGTTGCTTTTTTTCTGCCCGTTTGATTAAGTGAACTTCGGACAAATTAGCTCAGTTAATGAAGCCTGTGAGCAATGAAGACTGAAATTTCTCTCAAGAAATGAGTAGAACGTAGTCTGGAGCAGTTGACCTCGAAACCACAACCTGAGTTGCTAAAGGCTTACGCTCGTGCTATTCCCAACTACTGTCCTAGCTCACGGACTTGCAAATGTCCGTGACGGACGTGCTTCGAATCGAAAAGGGATGTCAGTCAGTTGGCGGAGATCTTTCTGATGCTGATATTGACGATGGTAATGGACGCCTAAGCTCGAATGACGACGATAGAAGACTTTCTGAGAACCCGAGCAGTTATGGTGAGCCTCGTTTTTGTGCAAAATATTCTGAAGTACAGTAAATATAAATCCAGTTCCCCTCTGTATGAAGACGACTGCGATGCTCTGTACCACCAGGAACCCAAACCCTCGCTCAGAACTTTCTTTTCTTAATTTTTGCTTCGTTTTCCCAAGAATTGAGTGCAGTACTTCGCGAAGGCAGTTCAGTATTCTAGTTTGTCCCACGATCTTTTACAGTGGTTCTCAGACTGTGCTCCGTGAAGCCCTGAGGGAACGTATTAATTTTCATGGGGATCCGTGGCTGCTTATGAAGTTATAAATAAATACATTAATTCAAGATGACGACGCGAAATTTGTGAAGAAAAGCTTGGAAGGACGTGTTGTAATTTTTGAGGCAAAAAGTAATGCATTTGCAATTCACGAGACGTCTATTTTAGTACCAGTTGCTTTGCAAAAAAAGGTGAAAATAATTTCCTTTCAAGTTGAGAAGAAAATAAACTCATAATGTCCTGATTCATTATGCTAGGGAACCAGAAATACCGAAAAAGGTTTTTGAAGCATGAAATACCTTCAGTCCATTGAAAACGAACTTTGGAGTGAGCGCTTCCAAGTAATGTACAGTACCTTAACTTTCAATCATAACAGTTCATTATTTATCATTGTCAAGTACTGTAGTTGAAAAGGAATTTTTTATCTTTTCTCCAGACTTCGCGAGGATAATTCCAGTCTCTTCGTCGAAAGTCCTCGCGTTGAAAATACATCTGGAATGAACGGTAAATTGTGGTCAACAGGATGCGACGTCTATTAATTATTAAAATGACATTACAGTATTTTCTTCACGTAAGACAAGTTCTTCCATAAGTTCAAGGTCAGCAAGGCTTTCTTTTGGTCCGTATTTCCAGAGAATGAGTTGTGAGTTAACTTCGACATCCCAAAATTAACTGATGGTCCTAAACGTTCTTCTTCAAAGTAATTTTACAGTATTTTGCTGACTTCAAAGGTATCATCATTAGAAAACAATTGCCCTATTCATTTGGTCGACCCAAATGAATAGAAAAAAATTTCAAATGCACGGTTTTAGAAATTGAATGGCTGACTGAAGCAAGCCTTCCAATTTGAACTTCACAATTCATTTTTATAATTAATTCCCTTCTTGTGCCTCACAGATATTCAATGACGGTATCCTATTGTGTGAAGATCATTTCTGCTGGAGTGCTGTCTGAAGTTCTGTTTCAATCTTTTTTGAAAGCCATGTCAGACGTCGAAAAAAAGAACAAACAAAAGATTATCTCTCGAAAGGGAAAACGACTTATTAAGTAAAGCAATTCGTCCTTTTTGGTCTTCGTCTTCTTTTGCGGAGGTATTTTCTGCTTCGAAAATGCTCACGGGAAAGAACTGCTTATTCCATAATCATTAGGTTTTTCGTTCAGTAGTATTCAGGAAATTTGAAAGAAAAAGGTTTTCATCCGGCCGATCCCGGTGACATTTTCAGCTACAGTATCTCAATGCGAGAAGTCCGCATTTATTTCCCAACCTTTGCCAGTCCAGTGATCCCACCAACTCTGATCAATGATACTGACATCAAAGCTGGGTTCGGAATTCATCCCACGATTCCTTTTCTAGAAACTCGATTTGAATTCAGCTTCCCTTTTTATGCTAAACCACTGATCGTCTGGTGCGACACATTGTAAAGGGTCTCCATAAGCCTGGGAAATGCGCTTTGAACTCCATCCATCCGCATAGAGAGGATCCTCCCACTGAACGATCCCCCACCCCATTGCATTTTCAATAAAGGAATATTTGAACAGCTTGCGGTTGTTCAGCGGGAAAGAAGTCGAGAGAAAAACGACACTTGCCTATACAGTATTTTACTGGTGAGAAAATCGGTATTTACTCAAAGACGCAAGGCAATACCTTTTTTGGGGGGGGGGGGGGGGGGCTGTCGCATTTTNATATTGAAAATATTGTCTTCCAAGGGGGGGGGGGGGGGGGGGGGGGGGGGGGTACTGTCGCATTTTATACTTCGCGTGGAAAAGATTGAGTGTAAGACCGCGACCTTTGGAGTTGATCTGGATACCTGGTTGTGTTCGCTCTGTATTAGAATGCCGTGTGTCGCATTCAGGCTTAAATTGACCTTCAGGAAATATTGGCGTCATGGGAAATGTTTTCAAGTTAGGGCTCTGCAAGCGATTCTGTTCCTTCTATGTACAGTATTAGGGTCTTCTCAACATCGTACAATGGTTTTGTGCAATTTAGAAAGTAGCAAATCATCAGGTATGATCGGGAACCTTGTATTGGATAACTGGGTTTCGGAATTTGTTGGCTCAGTGCCGTGATTGATGCAGTATAACCTCGATTTTTTGTACTGATGTCCGAGTGCCTTCTTCGTATAAATACTGTACTGGTAATGAAATACAGTTGAGCCTCCATAACTGGAAACTTCCTCAAGTTGAATATCTCCCTGTGTAGAATTTTTTTTCAAGTCCCCGCCGGAGTTCTTCGGGAACAATCCAATAGGAAGCCTCCGCAAATCGAATTTCAATATCTGGAAACCAATTGGCTATTTTTTCGACATGGGAAAAAGGAGAGCAATAAAAAAGTATCGATGTGCTTTGTAATGAAGTGTAAGACTAATTTGGAAAATAAATCCATGTCTCCAAATTCAGTATCCTGTCAACTAATTAAAAAAAAACTATTGAAAGCGCAGATTATCACGGATTGAAATTTCCTGTGAACTCTTTTTCTTTCCCCCGACAAAACTGCTCGTTTTCCCAAATGGAAACACGTCATTCCTGTTTTTGTAACAAAAAATCAGCTCCGCAAAATTACATCGGGTTTCTGCAGGATAGAATGTTTTCCTCTCACGGGGATGGGAACTTGCAACGTTAAAAAGCAGCATGATCTTGGGATTTGTCTCGAACTGACTGACTCCTCTCGTGAGTTGGGCTGTTCAATATCCGGCTGCTGTATTGAAGGGGGAATTTTTGAACTCCAATACATCTGTCCTTTTCCTTCCGAAACTGTGCATTAGCAAGCGACGGATGGGTTCCATTTTTATGGCCCTATAATGGTTTTACTACGCGACGAATTTCCGACTGGGGTAAAAGTCCCCCACCAATGAGCACAGGCGCAGTTGTTGAACGGAAAAGGGAAAAAATGACGACGAAGCACGGAAAAGTCAAATGCGTGGGGTGGGCCAAAAGTTGAATCACTTCTCGAAGAATGTCAATTTTTTCTAGTCGCTGTTGAAGTTACTTGAGCAAAACTTGGATTATCGCATTTATTTTTTCCGAATTACGTAAAAAGGCTGCGTATCATGGGTGTGGGCTTGAATACATTTTTTTGAAATACAATATTGATGCTTTTCGTTCAATAGAATTTAGGTGCGTGTCTTACTCGAGGAGCATGGTAATGGAATACATACAACTGTATTCAGTTATTCACACAAAGGAAATTAAAGATTACCTGGAAGATTTATATTTAAAGGGCTTTTTTGGGCGCCTCCTAATTTATTACCAAAACTCCAGAAGTTTGTGAAACTAAGAAAATCGAATTTACAATTCGAGTGGGAACATTTTCCAGGGGTACTTTCATCAATAGGGCCGTTACGGGTGTCACAGCCGTGAACTATAAAATACAGTAATGCCTTTTGGAAGCTTATTGACTGAATTTCCATACTCCTCTTTACCAAATTGTTTTTTTTTTCAGCCAAGGTGCACATTCCATTCGCGCTACTTTTTTTGGTTTCGCGTATTTTGTGTCACCAGCTTGAAACCTACCCGTTCTTGTTAACACGAGAATAACATCCTGTTGTGTACTCTCGAAAACAGCAATAAAAGCACTGCTCAAGTTTATGGGTAAAGCAAAAACACGAAAATAAATGGGGCTGCCATAATACGATTTATTTTGTTCTACTACTTTAGCGCCAGTCTTTTTACATTTGCCTATGCGTCAAAAGCCTTTGAGTGTTCCGGCTTTTTCTCAAACGCTGCTCATGAATTCATTAGCCGAAAATTTTATTTACTGAAATTAAAAAAGTAAGTACGTGTTCAAATCTTATCAGAGTCGGAACTGTTTTGTAGTGAATCGCGAAGAATTTGTCATTTTTAAACTTTTGTTTCCCCTAACCTCGGATTATTCCATGCTTGTACAGGGCACAGCAATGAAATTTAGATGACGGGAGAATATGACCATAAAAAAGTGAACTCATGAGCACGCCTGGGTTCGGCATTACAGTTATAGTTTCGGATTAATGGGATGATTCTGAATACCAAGGAATACTGGCGCCTTCCGTGCGATTATTGTTCTGAAACCAGGGAATGAAAGGATAAATGTGAAAAGATATCGGGCTCACGGATTTCCGGAGGAATCGGGACACGGAGAAAATATCTTCATACACGAATACTTCCTTTGCTTCGTGACCGTTGAAACGGAAACCCTGTCTTCTGCACGATGTCATTAAGCACGGTGAAGTAGAGTACTATACACGTGTACAATCTAATGCCTTTCAGAAAGTAAGATATCCAGCCAGGTATACAGTGATATTGATCTCGGAATAGTTCGGGGATTATCAGGAGTCGAGAGTTATATTAGAAATAAATAAATAAAATTATTGATTGTGCTGACAGTGTTATCCCAGTATTATCCGTATAATATTCTATAAGGACGATCAGTGAAAAATCATCGAAACTATTGGAGCTGGGATTATGGGAGAGCGAGAGTACTGTGATTCGATTTCCTGAAAGTTTCATTTTCCCTAGTGGAAGAAAAGTGTTATCTTCCCAGCAGCTCTTATATTATGAAAATTTCTAGGTGTAAGGTCTGAAGATTAACTCAGTACTCATCGAAAATGCTGAAGGCACGTGGTAAAAGTTCGGAGAAAATCTGTGAGAATCATGGCAAGCAAATAATTTATCGGAACCCTCAACTGATTAAAAATAAAAATTCCTTCGTTTTTCTAGACGAGCAAAAAAATATATTCGGCTGCCAATGCTAAAAATGTATTAGAGAAAGAAATCCTTTTGACTGCCGAAAAATCAAGAACGAAAATTTATTGAATACCTATTTTTGTTGATGGTGGTCAAATTGCATGCGCTTCTCTCAAAATCGCAAAAATTTTATATGCACCTAGCAGGTGTAGCTCAATCAATCTGTTGTGATGTTTCTGTCGTGCTTCCGGTAATTTCACTTCACTTTTCCGTGTAATTTTTTAACTGGCCGTGTTTTTCATCCTTATGCATCTAGAACCACTGATGTGGTCTTGGGTTGAACGAGGCGCAAAATAAATAGGATTTTACGCTTTTAGAATACATTGGCTAAAAATGTTTGGGATGATTTGAAAATTGACGAAATGTTGTTATACTGTGCTGTATTTAGCCGACAAACCCTCGCCGTTCCAAATGATGTGACGACATTCTGTAACATGAGAGAACCGAAGAGAAAAAAAAATGTAAAATGCACTTCCTGTTCATATCCCCCGTTTTTCCCTCGTCACCGTCAACTTGTAATTTCCTGCGTTTATCGCCATTTTTTCTGCGACGCCTTGCTAAGTTTACCCCGATTTTTTGCAGGATGGCAAGATGATGAAGCGATGATGCATCCCGTCGTGAGACTGAATAACGGTGTCTCACAAGGCGTGGGTGGTAGTGCACTGACGGGTGACCCAGGGGCAAAAATCCATATGATCGTTGTCGACGCAAATGAGTCTTCTTTGTTGGCCAGGGGTAAAGCCAGTGCTGTCGGTGACGTGGGGAACAATGAAGCTAACGCTGCCAGCTTTACTCATAGACGCTTCTGGGATAATTTTTCGAGGATTATGATCCCTGCTGCCATGTTTGTTCGGAGGTGGATTCTCTGAAAAGTTTTACAAATGTGAGTTTCGCCATCCATCGGATTTTGTGCTGAAATGTGCTTTGTTGACCCCTGCGAAAAGTGAGGCTGACAAGATGTTCGCTGACGGATTCCCGAATGATGGTGTGTTTTTTTTTTTTTTTTGCTTGTTCTTGCTGGACGGTTGTTGAATATTCATCGGTCGGTTGTGCGTTTATTCTGTGATGGGCATGGTTTCAGTCTTCGTTTTATGGATGAACTTTTTCAAGAAGTCAAGAGACCCCTTATCATTCCTTTTCGATCTGATGTTGCATGATAACCTGCACTAATTCTATATCTTGAAAGATCTGTCATTTGAATCAACACGTTTCAAAGTCGTTTCCATAATCAAAACGTTACTGACTATTTCAAGGTTCTATCGCACGGTAAACTTTTCAAGAAACCGAAGAATATTCTTGTAAAAGAGGGTCGAATACTGTACAGTAGTTCCTTGAGGCGAAGAGCATTTTTTGTGGGTTCCTTGGTTTTTACGAATTTTCCAAAGCTTCTCTTGCTTGCGTAGATTGTAATGAAATGTTCTGGGGAGTGTAAAATTTGCAATTTTTATGAATGTGGAAAATTGGTCTCAATTGTCTTGTTCGAATACCATGTGACACGAGCTGTAGTGAATTCCATTCGTTGAGTTGAGTGATCTATGGTCAGTTCGAGTTCGTGAAGTATTCGTCAAATTGGAAATCGTGTTCATCAGTACTGTATTTTCATCTTGACCGATGAGGAGAATTATCGTCGGGTTATTCAGAAAATACTTATTTTTATTTCAGGTTTGTACGTCGGAAGAACTCGTCCTTGAGAACATTCTGCAGTGTACTGTAATCGCAATTGTGGCATTGTCATTTTCAAGCATTTTTTAAAATTTGCATCAGCATTTCGTGAACGAATAATCTCTTCGTTCTGTGTTTGAAATGTGGTCACCACTTGAGGAAAAAAAAACGCTAGAAAAATCTTAACTTTGAAATCCGGATTTCTCATCAGTAAGGTAGGTCCGAAGTAGTGACGAAATGAATCTGGAATCCTAAACTGGATAAAATTTCGAAGTGGAGGCTCCAAAAATGCAACTACGGTAATTTCTTAAAGGAACCCAAGAGTTTTTAGTTCAAATATTGAGAGGGTATCAAATTTCTCGTTGAAATCGGCTGATCATGTATCAAAATTTTAAGCCAACAGTAATTAAGTAGTAATTAAATTTGCCGATTAGAGATATTTATCTTGAATTCGTGAAATTTCCTGGATTGAGTTCGATTGTTCCTGCTGTCAAAATGTTCGTCGTGCTTCGGTATATTCCTAATTTGATTTCACAGATGATGATCCGACCTTTTCAGACGTATTCTTGTAAAAGAGGGTCGAATACTGTACAGTAGTTCCTTGAGGCGAAGAGCATTTTTTGTGGGTTCCTTGGTTTTTACGAATTTTCCAAAGCTTCTCTTGCTTGCGTAGATTGTAATGAAATGTTCCGAGGAGTGTAAAATTTGCAATATTTATGAATGTGGAAAATTGGTCTCAATTGTCTTGTTCGAATACCATGTGACACGAGCTGTAGTGAATTCGATTCGTTGAGTTGAGTGATCTATGGTCAGTTCGAGTTCGTGAAGTATTCGTCAAATTGGAAATCGTGTTCATCAGTACTGTATTTTCATCTTGACCGATGAGGAGAATTATCGTCGGGTTATTTAGAAAATACTTATTTTTATTTCAGGTTTGTACGTCGGAAGAACTCGTCCTTGAGAACATTCTGCAGTGTACTGTAATCGCAATTGTGGCATTGTTATTTTCAAGCATTTTTTAAAATTTGCATCAGCATTTCGTGAACGAATAATCTCTTCGTTCTGTGTTTGAAATGTGGTCACCACTTGAGGAAAAAAAACGATAGAAAAATCTTAACTTTGAAATCCGGATTTCTCATCAGTAAGGTAGGTCCAAAGTAGTGACGAAATGAATCTGGAATCCTGACCTGGATAAAATTTTGATTTGGAGGCTCCAAAAATGCAACTACGGTAATTTCTGAAAGGAACCCAAGAGTTTTTAGTTTAAATATTGAGAGGGTTTCAAATTTCTCGTTGAAATCGGCTGATCATGTATCAAAATTTTAAGCCAACAGTAATTAAGTAGTAATTAAATTTGCAGATTAGCGATATTTATCTTGAATTCGTGAAATTTCCTGGATTGAGTTCGATTGTTCCTGCTGTCAAAATGTTCGTCGTGCTTCGGTATATTCCTAATTTGATTTCACAGATGATGATCCGACCTTTTCAGACGTTCCAGATGCTATTCGTTCCAAGTCGTGTCATGAGCTGGAATCGTGATTAAAATTGATCATTTCGCAGGAACTACTCCGTGTCATTATTTTAGATCAAGGCTCTCTTGCACAAAGTGGAGCAATTTCGCAAGTCTCGAGAAATTTCATGGAACTCATCAACTAAACAAACTTGAACCAAGAAAGGTTCGTTTCCCTTTTTTTTCGAGTGTTCCGAAGTGTGCGCATGTTGTACTTGCTCGGGGTTTCTCGTTCTCGGTATGTAACACAAGTACACAACAAACTCCGATGATACTGAGAAATGTTTCCGCCATCTGCAGTAAACCATGTTTTCTCAAGAACACCTGACTATTTTTGACTTACTTGGCAGAAACTTCTGCGGCTTTCTTTTGATCAGGAAACTGTCTACCTTAAGGCCGTCTTTATCCAGATTGAATTCATTCCGAAAAATTGACGCAACATAATTTTTCGGCCTATTCTACGGAAATGCAATGCTATAGTATTATGTTGAAGCTTTGTATGTGTACTTCTTGACATCGCATGTTGCTAAGTGGATCTGTGAAGTATGTGTGACCGTATTGAGCAAACATTCCCTGATGACCCTCGGGCTTATCCTCTAAGAAGCGCCAACTGTCAGCTTTTAGCTTTGGGCTATTTAGAAACTGTTATTAGTTCGTAGAAATGAGAATTTTCTCCGGAGAATGTCGTGTGCTTGGTAAAGTGACTCTTTTGCTATGCTGGAGGACGAGGGGATTACTGCGGTACCGTTTCTGAGTTTGTTTCGAATGTCCATTAATGTACCGGCATTATTATACGCTAAAAATTTGAGAAATCACTTCCAGGAAGAAGAAAATATTCCCAATTGCTCTCAAAGCATAATTCAAACCATGTGAAAGAATGGACCTTGTCCCTAACTCAAAACGTTCGCATGTCGGACCTCATCCCCCCCCCCCCGAAAATTCAACAGGTTACTCCCAGAAATTGAATTAAATTCGTATTTCTCAACTTCGAGGTAACAGACAATAAATTTAGAGCAGACTGAATGTGATGTAAAAACTCAAAAAAGCATACAATTTGGCTGATTTTGATCATGCTATTAAGGTCATTTTGTAATGAAATTTATAACTAGTACTGTATTATTAAATGTAAATATAGTAGCTCAATTTCTTCAAGAAAAGCAAAAATAAAAAAATAAGCTTTTAACATTGTTCCAGAAATCTTGGAAAAGTTTCAGTATCTCGACTCACTGTCCGGATGTCGGGGCAATTTTTTTCGAGCTTCATGTGTCCCGCAGTCGAATTGTCCGTATGTTGATGTCCCACTTAGCAGTACTTTTGCAAATTGTGTTCTTCTTTTCACTGTCGACATTCGCATAAACTTGGCGCAATCGAATTGCGCAAAATAATCAGGGAAACCCATTTATTCTCGTAAATTTCATGCATGCAAGTTCCGTTCGACAATTTCGCTAGAAATGAAATACACTTGGCCTGAAATTTAACCTAGAAACCTCGTTTGAGATGCATTAAATAATTTCGGGTCGTCATTCACGGCAGTTGTATATTAATAGCAGACCGGAAGACATGCATCCGGAGCAAACGATTCCGCTTCCCGAAAACCCAACAGATAAATTGTGGCAGTAAAAACACAAGCGCTCTCAACAGGGATTTTCTTCCTTCTATACAGTATCATTAATAATATGACATCTGTTCCGGAAGCCCTTTTAAGCCTCATCGGTATAGTTCTCGATTTTCAGAACTTTTTCCTTCTTTCGTCAAACGGGAACGGATTTCCTCTGCGAAAGCAGAAATAATGCATCGCGAGTGCTGTTGGAATTTCCTGACGCGTGGTCCACGTAAAAACGGGAAATTTATTTAAGTTTTTGAAAGAAAAATTTCTGTGAATTTTATGATGAATTCAGTACTTATGATTTCTTCTCCGAAAGCGGATATTATGCGTGACAAGTGTTAAAATCGCCTGACGCGTAATCCACGTAGAAAGCGGGAATTTTTTAGTTTTTGAAAGAAGCATTTCCGGGTGTGTTTTGATAAATTCAGTACTTCGAGTGATAAAATCCCCCACTTTCTCCGTAGAACACATGATTCTGTTCGGGCATAAAGTCAATTTTGGGATTTTCGTGTTGTACCAGTCTGTTTACCAAGAATGGGCGAAAACGCAGTCTTGACTTGTTAATGCTGGTATATTAATGCAGGAACGGTCTAAATTCAAATTATGGTCTATCTTCTTTCCATAATGACGAGCTGGAATATTTTTCCTTGATTATAATGGAATGGAAATTTCCCTCAACTTTAATCCGGGGAGCAAAAAAAAAAAAAAAAACCCCTGGTTATGCTGCCGGCTGCTTCCATCCCGGAATTTTCCGGGGTTGTTTTTCCTGAAGGGATATTTTTCGCACGAAACCGACGTTGCAAGTGCGAATTCTCCCACCGATTCCTACGTGCCTCGTGGGAAAGTTGATGACATTCCTTTTGAATTGAATTTTATCAACACCTATGTCTGGCAAGTACAACTCGATCCAACGCTGGAATCCTTGCATATTTTTATCTGTATACACTAATGGGCTTAACTTTTGGTTCAGTTTATTTTAATTTGTTTTAGTTTTGAATATTTTTGTAAAATTGTAACCCCCGTTTTGCCCTGAAACGCGAAGGCATGAGAACCTGACATTCAAAACAACTTTCCATTACGACACGTTGCTGCAAATACCCTTTGTTTTACAGTGTATTAAAAATTATTAGAATTGAATCTTTTTTGTGTGTGTGCAGAAATTAAGTGCTCAAGTTCAGAATTGGTTTTAAAAATCATACGTCTGACGAATGAGTTTCTCACCGAATATTGAAGTCTTCTTGAGTAAAATACTGCGCGGATGCAGAAAACACGAAACTATCAGTTCGTGGGATTTTTCGAGCTTTGTAAGATTTACAAAATCCTTCCACTTAGTTTTCGAAATCTTCGTATACGAACTGAAAAAAATACCACTAAAAGTCTTACTGAATCCCACTGTTATTTTCTAACGAATTTCAAACTTTCAATCCTTATCATCGTCGGTATTTGGACGCATCGACTCCATTTCCTATGTTGCTAGTACTGCATTAATACATTCTCGGAAAAAGTTTGGTCTTGAACTTCGGACGTTGTTGGACTTCACTTCGCGAATTTTTGTTCACAATAAACGCAGATAATTTTCACCCTAGCTCTTATATAGCTTCAAGGGAAAAGGGTTATACAGTATTAGTTCAATGCAGTCCTTTTCTAAGAAATCCTCATGTACCTCAACAATGTTTACCGTAGGTGAATTACGTAAAAATTATTCTTCCTGTATTTATATTTTATTGTATATTTCGTATATTCGTATATTTTACGCGTGCAGATAAACGGTCACAATTCCATACGTGCGCTATTTTGTGAATGAGAGGTCTCACACACATAAATTGACCTGCGGGCATGATCGGGGTTTCCAAGATGGGTAATGCTTGATCTCGTTACATTTCCTACACACAAGTATTACCTGGGAACCTATAGTGATTATTTTTCTTCATGTACATGTCTCATGCTTCTCATATTGCACCTGCACGAGTTGTTATACGAAGCATGGGTGAAACTTGCGCGAAAGAAAAGGGAAGTATTGATTGGTGCCGTGTATCAGCTTTCATCCGCAACTTTTCTCTTACTGCTGGTCTTATTCCAAGTATACACGTTCTTCGTTGATCACACAATATCCCAAAGCCGGTTATGAGTCGTTTGTGATTGATGAACCAGAAAGTTCTGCAGTGCTGGGTAAAGTATCACAGGGATAGTCAATATACGTGAGGCAATTAATGGATCACATATTCGAAGCCTGTATAAGGAAATGGGTATGTTTTGATGAGAGTTTGACAACATGCCACAAAATGCGGTTCTTTGGGGAATTTTCTTTTTTTGAAGAAGCAAGTTAGTAATTTCTAACGCGTATTTATTCAAAATGTGAATCTTTGCTTCTGCATTGAGAGGAGAATATAAGCGCAAAAGAAAGATCTGGCGCGCGAAGCTTCTGATTTTACGAATTATGGTTTGTAATCCTGTCAGATTTGAAGGCAAATTTAAAATAAAGTATGAAAATATAGACCTTATTCTTACCTTCTTTCTAAAGTTTGTCGTACAGTTGGAGAAATAGCGAAAAATCTGCTGAGAAAATTATAACGAAAGAAGTGATTCCGCATAAGGACGTTGATTCACATGACGGAATGTGTCCAAAGAAACCGAAACTTCTCTTGAAATTTTAAATTAGCCGTTTTTTTCTCTTTTCATTCTCAGAATTAATTGATGGACGCGTTTCTCATAAATTAAAACGTTTTCAATGATTATTATTTATACAAAATGCATTTCGTTGAGTGATACACGTTCTTCGTTGATCACACAATATCCCAAAGCCGGTTATGAGTCGTTTGTGATTGATGAACCAGAAAGTTCTGCAGTGCTGGGTAAAGTATCACAGGGATAGTCAATATACGTGAGGCAATTATAATGGATCACATATTCGAAGCCTGTATAAGGAAATGGGTATGTTTTGATGAGAGTTTGACGACATGCCACAAAATGCGGTTCTCTGGGGAATTTTATTTTTTTGAAGAAGCAAGTTAGTAATTTCCAACGCGTATTTATTCGAAATGTGAATCTTTGCTTCTGCATTGAAAGGAGAATATAAGCGCAAAAGAAAGATCTGGCGCGCGAAGCTTCTGATTTTACGAATTATGGTTTGTAATCCTGTCAGATTTGAAGGCAAATTTAAAATAAAGTATCAAAATATAGACCTTATTCTTACCTTCTTTCTAAAGTTTGTCGTACAGTTGGAGAAATAGCGAAAAATCTGTTGAAAAAATTATAACGAAAGAAGTGATTCCACATAAGGACGTTGATTCACATGACGGAATGTGTCCAAAAAAACCGTAACGTCTCTTGAAATTTTAAATTAGCCGTTTTTTTCTCTTTTCATTCTCAGAATTAATTGATGGACGCGTTTCTCATAAATTAAAACGTTTTCAATGATTATTATTTATACAAAATGCATTTCGTTGAGTGGATTCATGATGAAACTCAATATCCATCAGATCATGTTTCCGATGTCAACTACCGGTAGATAAAAGAATCCGTTATTCAGTCGAAACATTGCCTATATAATTGCTACTTTTTAAATTGATGCTTTCAAAGTTTGAATATATATCATGTCATTTTCGTGATAGGGTGATGAAAAAACCGCCCGAGGCGAGTGAAGCAGCAGGAATTCAGCAGCATGTTTGAGACTTGGAAAGATTGGTTCCCTTCAATCACTATATCCTGAAAATGTTTCCAAGTGTTGCGCAATTTTCACGGAATGGAGCCAAATTTGGGCGATGCAAGGATGGTAATTGACTGATGATAGACGGTTTGCGATGATTGATGGTAATCAAATCCGAATGATCTTAATTCTCCCTTGATCTTAATTGATTGTGTCGCAAAGTACTTTTGGCAGCGCAGCGTGGCTTATAATTGAAATAAAAAGTCATTTTTGATAACTCAATACAGGGTGAAAGATCATTGTGAAGATGAATTCAAAAGCTTATGAATGATACAAAAAGAAAGTCAACCTTCTGATTAAACCAGTTAAAATGTAAATGCAACAATTTGTTTCCAAGGATGAATAGAAGTGCTATTCAAAAGTTTCCAGTCCAGAACTTTTCATACTTTCCATGCTAAAAGTTTCCATCAGGTAAAGCCATCAGCTACTTCAAATTTATATTTTCTTCAAACTTGGGTAAGAAGATTTTTAATTAGCATGAAGATCGCTGAGAAAACCCCCTTGTCGTTTTAAAAACCCTCTTGTCGTTCTCTGTTCCATCCCTTATCAACTTCTACAATTTTTAATTTCGTAATTTTCCCTGGAATGTATCGAAAAACCTGCGATTTGCTCAGGGATATTTTTGAAGCGCATGTCACTGTAATTGTTGGTTTTCGTAATCTTTTTTTCCTGTCCTCGTTAACTCCAATAATTCGTGAAAAGCCCAGAATTCTTTTCCTTCCGTCAAGTGCATATTGATCAGAACTTGTTTCCGGGTGAATGTCGATCGTCTTCGGCTTTATTCCTCCTTGTGATCATATACCATTTAATTTTCGTTGCATCTTTTCAACCACAGCAATATGACTTCCGATTGATCGATAACTTCATGATAAATCCCCTATTTGATCTTCCTCGAAAAGTTTAATAATGCTCGAATAATGGGATTTTTCCCGAGTCAGTCCAACCCAACATCGTTTTACCTGAGAAAAATCAGCTTCAACAACGCCTGGAGTGAGTTACGTTCATTAGAATCCTGAATCTATCGTCAAATTTTACCTCATTGGAGGAAATTTGACAAAACGAGGGACGCGAAGGATTCCCTAGATCTTTAATGAATGAACAGAAATTACAGCTTTTCCCGTGGTGAAGTATAGCATTTATTTTGAATCAGATTGATTCCGAAGGCTTGTTTTTCATTCCGAAGCCTGGAAGAATAGATTGAGACTTTTATGTGCTGGAATGCTTCAAACTGCAAATTATGCTGGAAGTTCTCAAGAAACGTGGCTCAATTACTGTAGACTAGATTCCGAAGGCTTGTTTTTCATTCCGAAGCCTGGAAGAATAGATTGAGACTTTTATGTGCTGGAATGCTTCAAACTGCAAATTATGCTGGAAGTTTTCCAGAAACGTGGCTCAACTACTGTAGACTGGATCAGGCCTATATTCTAATCCTGATCATTCGCCGTTTTCTGCGTGCAAAATATTTGGCCGAAAGAGTCCTGCATATGCAATTAACCTGTTGAGAATAAGCCTCTGGATCATGGAGACAAAGTTGAGCGTGTTCTTATGAGGATTAAATTTGCCCACGGGTATTTTTCAGAATATATTTTCATTTACTGTATAATTTCGCAGGAAATCACATTCAGGGTGAGTTAATACTTTACCCTGATTATAATTTTCAAAAATTATTTAGGCAATGAGCACGCAACAGAAAAAAATTACTCCTGATCGAAGTTCAGCACTTTTGTTCCTCTTGAGTCTCCTCTCGAAGTCTAACAATCATCTCTTTTTGTTATCACCAAGCATATTTATCCAGCGTAAACCTTCGAGTTGGATCATCAGCAATGTAGAACTGAGCGAAAAAATTCATGACCAGTAATCATGAAATAATGTTTGGATGAATGGATTTATTGCACCTTTTCCAGAATTTAACGCTTCGGTGTCAAATTTTTTGTTGGAACGATGCAATTTTAAGGCGTAGGAGAAGAGAAACGAATTGATTCTCAAAATTAATCGCGTAAGAAAGAAAGGACGTAAAAGATGTACTGTACAGTATTAGGAGCATCAAAACGGAAAATGATGTAAATGTAATGAAGAGTTCATGGGATCATGAGCTGCATTTTTTCCTTCAAGGATTTGCGGATTGATGTATGGAAAAATCTCACAGAAAACATTTGATCACCCATCTACGAAGGATTGGCCAAAATTACCTGAAGGATTTGTTGATAGAATCCCAGAGAGTTCTGTATATAATCACGGAAAAACAAAAGCGGTATCGCATTTCATTCTGGTAGAAACCGGATCAGCCCACGCACTTCACCTCAATGTTATTGTTTTTCCGCTGATTCGATGGGAGATTGAGAGGAAGTATTTTTATCCCAGTCAGCAGGAGAAAAGCATTTCGCTATTCTAGCAGCAGAAAAATAATTATCATAAAAAGCCCTTATACAGCGAGAAAACAGCCAGGAAAATTCTCCGAGCGAAAAAAATATTGACAAAGGTAGCGAAAAAGCGAAAGAAAAATTTATTTCGAGATATTATTCTTGTCACACCAAAGCCCAAATAAGATCTGAGGAAGTACCACTTTGTAACAATTCGAAGTTTCAAACTTCGTGAAGAAAATTCTCTGTGAAGATATGCGATGAACAAGAAAATATATTTTTTTGGGAATTGAAAATCGTTCATTGAAATTTAAAATTTTTGTTGTTGAAACATCTCTTAATTTTTGCGAGAGGATTATTTTGGAGGTTCAGTAGATTCAAAGATATTTTCAGTGAAAATATATTTTGTTCAAGGAAGCCCTCGTTATAAATAACTCATATAAAATGTTGCCATTTCTGATCAAGGACCTAAAAACGACTTCCTTGTAAGCGATTGTTCGTTTTAATGAGATGCTTTGCAAAACGATTTTACTGTTGAGCAACCGATGAATTGTAAATTGAATCGTTGAGCGCAAAGCTTTCCACGAAACAATACACAATGCACCACTTTTTCATATTTAAAAGTTTCTTTTTCAATTAAAAAAAGCTATCCCTGAGGAAAAAATGTAAGAATATATTCAAAAGAAAATTTGGCTATAGGGCCGATTTTTTCTGGGGTGCATTTCGTTGGAGTTATTTTCGCCTGTCGCACATTTTCGTTGCCTTGACGTCTTCCGCCGGAGTTTCTCATCCGAAAGCGAGGATTTCCTGACAAATTATACCCATCTCGTTGCGTCGAAAATAGCACAAAATCGAGTTTCCGTCAAACGAAATCCCGCACCGACCCGCGTTTGAAAACCTTCATGACTGTTCATTGTGCTACTCCTGTCCAGAAAAGTCACGCGGCTAAGTCACGTGCCCTGTCGGCTTTTCCGCTCACATATGCCTGTCATAAAAGTCGCGAGCAAGGATAATGGAGCTGTTCTTCACAAGCCGGCTGTTCAAAATGTCATGGCGAAACTGTTGTTGAGAAAAATACGTACTTCGGGTTGATTGATGTTGTCTTAACCGGAATAAGTGCGAGTTATTCCTCGGAAAGTGCCACTGCCCAGTTAAACTTGAAGGAATTATTTACTCGAATTCTCAAGATTTTTTTTTTTGTGTGTGCATCGAATGAATGTGGATGAAGGCCGACTTCGTGCGATATCAGGATAAGCATTACTTCATTATTTCCGACGGGCATTTTCCCGTAAATCGAATAACTGGTCTTTACCTGGCTGCTGCTGGAAAGAAGCATGTTTCGTGTGCAGTACCTGACTTATTACGTAAGAATGCACAGCAATCCTCTCATCCGGCTCAATTAATTAACGTAGAACGTGGTCGATTCGAGAGAGCAATTCGCTTGTAATACTGTACACGGAAGTTCAATCGAGAAATCGAATGAAAATGGATCAGCTGANTCGAGATATTATTCTTGTCACACCAAAGCCCAAATAAGATCTGAGGAAGTACCACTTTGTAACAATTCGAAGTTTCAAACTTCGTGAAGAAAATTCTCTGTGAAGATATGCGATGAACAAGAAAATAGATTTTTTTGGGAATTGAAAATCGTTCATTGAAATTTAAAATTTTTGTTCTTGAAACATCTCTTAATTTTTGCGAAAGGATTATTTTGGAGGTTCAGTAGATTCAAAGATATTTTCAGTGAAAATATATTTTGTTCAAGGAAGCCTTCGTTATAAATAACTCATATAAAATGTTGCCATTTCAGATCACGGACCTGAAAACAACTTCGTTGTTAGCGATTATTCGTTTTAATGAGATGCTTTGTAAAACGATTTTACTGTACTTATTGAGCAACCGATGAATTGTAAATTGAATCGTTGAGCGCAAAGCTTTCCACGAAACAATACACAATGCACCACATTTTAGTATTCAAAAGTTTATTTTCCAATTAAAAAAAAAGCTATCCCTGAGGAAAAAATGTAAGAATATATTCAAAAGAAAATTTGGCTATAGGGTCGATTTTTTCTGGGGTGCATTTCGTTGGAGTTATTATCGCCTGTCCCACATTTTCGTTGCCTTGACATCTTCCGCCGGAGTTTCTCATCCGAAAGCGAGGATTTCCTGACAAATTATACCCATCTCGTTGCGTCGAAAATAGCACAAAATCGAGTTTCCGTCAAACGAAATCTCGCACCGACCCGCGTTTGAAAACCTTCATGACTGTTCATTGTGCTACTCCTGTCCAGAAAAGTCACGCAGGTAAGTCACGTGCCCTGTCGGCTTTTCCGCTCACATATGCCTGTCATAAAAGTCGCGAGCAAGGATAATGGAGCTGTTCTTCACAAGCCGGCTGTGCAAAACGTCATGGCGAACCTGTTGTTGAGAAAAATACGTACTTCGGGTTGATTGATGTTGTCTGAACCGGAATAAGTGCGAGTTATTCCTCGGAAAGTGCTCTGTTAAACTTGAAGGAATCATTTACTCGAATTCTCAAGATTTTTTTGTGTGTGTGTGCATCGAATGAATGTGGATGAAGGCCGACTTCGTGCGATATCAAGATAAGAATTACTTCATTATTTCCGACGGGCATTTTTGGCATTTAGCTTATTGACCAGAAATGGACCGACGACGACCTTTCTTCGTACAAAGCACACGTCATGGACTGAATAATGCATTCTTACGTGTCGTTAGGAGAGTAGGCCGAGTTAATTAATTGCATCTACGTGGTCGATTCGAGAGAGCAATTCGCTTGTAATACTGTACACGGAAGTTCAATCGAGAAATCGAATGAAAATGGATCAGCTGAAGTGGGAACAATTGGAAAGTGCAATCACGTCGTCTTTCGTGTAAGCTTCAATATAATGCAGGTGATTGAAGGCGAGCACATTTCCAAAGCCAACTCTTCGAATTTTTTTCATGGCGTTCAAAGCTTCAAGAATAATGCCGAATTGCATTAAAGTAAAGTACTTAAGTACGGCATTTATTTGCTAAAGCCGTAAACTGACACACGTGTCTCGATCATTATCCAAATATATCATCTAACGATTCTAACCTATAATTAAGGAATTAATTTAAGAATAAATCATTGATTTGCTTATTAATTCATCATGTTGAACTTCCTGCTATAAACACAGTCAAACATTCTTGAGATCCAAAATCTAAATCGCCATTCAGCATGAAGAAAATTTTCGACCCTGCATATAATGCAATGGGTCATGATTGATGAAATGAATAATTCAGATAACACAGAACCTCTTTTAAAGTGATTATGAAAAAACGAGAATGTTCTGTAGAGCATTTTACTTTTTCAGTGTCAGGTAAGGACAACAAGACAAAATATGAAAATAACGTAACGAAAAAGCGGAAACATAGACGCCTTATGACATATTGTTTATGAAAGTGGTAAAAAGAACCCTTAAGTTGAAGCTAAAGTACAGTCAAAGCTAGTGGATACGGAAGCAGCGCGTCATTCTTACTGTTCATGTTTAAATCGTGGGCTGGAAGAAAAGCTACAGTGTACTTCATTTCCAGAAAAAAACCATGATAAAATGCCTCGAGAGATTCGATGCCAAGGAAAGAAAAGGCCGGTGGAAAGCAAGAAGAAAATTTTCATTCACAGTCACGAACAAAACAGATCATAATCAATCTGAAATCATATGCTGATTATTCTGTGTTGCGAGTCTAATGAACTGTTCAAGTGGATTTTACTCTAACCATGTTTTTCCTGGAGCTCGTAGGAATTGCAGAGGGTTCATCAGTAAAAAAAGAAGTGTTGAATTTCAAACCAGGATGCTTTGAAAACTATGGGATATTTTATATTGAAGCATAGAGTTTTTCTTACAGTGGACATTGTTCTGAACTTCGAGAGCTTTCAAGTTAAGAAACTAAAATTTTTGTGGGGAAAATAAACAAGAATTAACTGAAGTTAAAATTGATCATCTTCTGGGTCTTGAACTGTTGGGTAAATGACTTGACGGGGTGCTTCTTGGCATCGTTATTTATTTGCCCAACGGTTTTGAAAATAATTCTGTTGAATTTTCATAGCTTTTCTTTTTCCTGGGTCCACAGAATATTAGCAAAAAGCCTGTCTATAGAAATTGGACTTATAAGGATTTGAAGGGAAAATCCTTGAGTTTGGGAGTTATTCTATACAGAATTACATTGTTCTTGAGGGAACTCATCTGAGGACAGGGACTAAACAAAAATTTGACATAGAGAAGGTTTTTGAATTGAGGGAAGGTTGAGACATCAAGTATGTTTTAATGATGACGTAAGTTCCATTTCTGTCAATGTCATTTTTTCTCTGGGCTTGTTTTACCCAATTTTTCAACTGACAAAATATATGGCACACATTTTTGGTGAACAGTTTTGCATTTTCTTGTTCGACGAGATTTCCGTTCACTGATCGAAAATTTGCATGTTCACAGATTTGTTTGACGAGTCTCACAAATTCTTCGCCAATAGACTTCAGCGCGTGGAAAGACAATTTATCAGCAGGTAACTTTTTTTTACGAGGTAAGCGAAGTGCATGCCTTTTCATTACTGTTCTTCTGGAAAATCAAAATTTGTTCTCGTATGGTTGTTGACTCTTAATACACCAAAACGTCAGTCGCCGAAAGGATTTTCAAAACGTAAAAACAAAAAAACACTTCTTTCAAACTTGAAGAACAAGCGCGACTCCGGCGAGAATCCATTTGTTCGGTCGCTCCTTGGTCTTCAGGTTGAAAGTCCATACGAACGTCGGCCCCCTTTGACGGGTTTTGTAAACCGGGCATTCATACACGTTCTTCGTATCCTGTTTGTCTTGAGGAATTGCCTGAAAACAATGAAACGAAATGAACACTTGAAAGAACCTTGAACATCGCCTATGGATGCTCTTCCGTCTCGAGGAACAACAATCAAAGCAAGCGACAGGAAACGACTTTCATTATGTGTAGGTCTGGAGAAAAGCATCCAGACCAAAATCACTCATTTTCTTGAGCAACTTTTCTTGTTTCTCCTTCATGAAAATGTGAATGGTTTCAATCTTGGATGACAGCGGTTTTATTCACGAATGTTTCACCACATTAATGAATGGATGGCTTGATGAAGATGTGACATGAAATCTGCTTTTGATCCACATTATTTAATTCTTTTGTGGGAAAATCTACACGCATGAGAAAATTACGAATCAAGAAAAGCCCATCTGATGATCATTGGGCACATGAAGGGATTAGGTTTTTCTTAAATGTCTTCTGTTTGGTTTTCTTTCATTTGACTGCTCCACTACAGCAACATTTTGGAAGGACTTCGAGAAATAATGTGCGTTGACTTCTGTCGTATTTACATTTCTGCCTTCGTATGTATAGATTTTTGCAAGCTTATTTATAGCATATTGATGAGCAAATGGCTTGATGAAATTGTGGCATAAAATCTGCACTTGATCCACATTATGTCGTTTTTTTTATCGAGAAGATCTACACATGAGAAAAGGACAATTCACCTGATGATCAATTGGTTCATGAAATGAAAAATATTTTTAAATGCATTTTGTAATGTTTTCTCTCATTCGACTGCGAGGCAAAATTTTGGAAGGGGATTGAAACAAGATATGCGTCGAATTCTGTATTGTATACGTTCTNCTGTTGTTCTGTTTTATACTTTTATTGCATTGCTTTTTCGCCTTTGTATCTGCGGAATACTGTATAACAAATACTTTCACCATTTTTCTTGGGAATTCAACTTCGATTTCATGTCAGTTTCGATCACAATCATGAAGCATCATTCTTACTGTTCATGTTTAAAGCGTGGGCCTGAAGAAAAGCTACAGTGTACTTAATTTCCAGAAAAAAACCATGATAAAATGTCTCGAGAGATTCGATGCCAAAGAAAGAAAAGGCCGGTGGAAAGCAAGAAGATAATTTTCATTCACAGTCACGAACAAAATAGATCATAATCAATCTGAAATCATATGCTGATTATTCTGTGTTGCGAGTCTAATGAACTGTTCAAGTGGATTTTACTCTAACCATGTTTTTCCTGGAGCTCGTAGGAATTGTAGAGGGTTCACCAGTAAAAGAAGAAGTGTTGAATTTCAAACCAGGATGCTTTGGAAACTATGGGATATTTTATATTGAAGCATAGAGTTTTTCTTACAGTGAACCTTGTTTTGATTCAAACTCGTGGTGACCCCCGATTGACTTCGAGAGCTTTCAAGTTAAGAAACTAAAATTTTTGTGGGGAAAAATAACAAGAATTAACTGAAGTTAAAATTAATCATCTTCTGGGTCTTGAACTGTTGGGTAAATGACTTGACCGGGTGCTTCTAGGCATCGTTATTCATTTGCCCAACGGTTTTGAAAATAATTCTGTCAAATTTTCATAGCTTCTCTTTTTCCTGGGTCCACAGAATATTAGCAAAAAGCCTGTCTATAGAAATTGGACTTATAAAGATTTGAAGGGAAAATCCTTGAGTTTGGGAGTTATTCTATACTGAATTACATCGTTCTTGAGGGAACTCATCTGAGGACAGGGACTAAACAAAAATTTGACATAGAGTAGGTTTTTGAATTGAGGGAAGGTTGAGACATCAAGTATTTTTTAGTGATGTAGTAAGTTCCATTTCTGTAAATGTCATTTTTTCTCTGGGCTTGTTTTACCCAATTTTTCAACTGACAAAATATATGGCACACATTTTTGGTGAACAGTTTTGCATTTTCTTGTTCGACGAGATTTCCGTTCACTGATCGAAAATTTGCATGTTCACAGATTTGTTTGACAAGTCTCACAAATTCTTCGCCAATAGACTTCAGCGCGTGGAAAGACAATTTATCAGCAGGTAACTTTTTTTTTTTTACGAGGTAAGCAAAGTGCATGCCTTTTCATTACTGTTTCTTCTGGAAAATCAAAATTTGTTCTCGTATGGTTGTTGACTCTTAATACACCAAAACGTCAGTCGCCGAAAGGATTTTCAAAACGTAAAAACAAAAAAACACTTCCTTCAAACTTGAAGAACAAGTGCGACTCCGGCGAGAATCCATTTGTTCGGTCGCTCCTTGGTCTTCAGGTTGAAAGTCCATACGAACGTCGGCCCCCTTTGACGGGTTTTGTAAACCGGGCATTCGTACACGTTCTTCGTATCCTGTTTGTCTTGAGGAATTGCCTGAAAACAATGAAACGAAATGAACACTTGAAAGAACCTTGAACATCGCCTATGGATGCTCTTCCGTCTCAAGGAACAACAATCAAAGCAAGCGACAGGAAACGACTTTCATTATGTGTAGGTGACAGGAGAAAAGCATCCAGACCAAAATCACTCATTTTCTTGAGTATCTTTTCTCGTTTTTCCATTCATTACTTTTACACTTACCAAAGTTAGAACCTACTGTCGCCAAAATAAGTGCTTACAAAGTGGTGTAATTACTTACCTACCGAACTACTTCTACACTGTACTTTAGACGAAAACTAGGTGTAATAAATTATCTTTTGTGGGAAAATCTACACGCATGAGAAAATTACGAATCAAGAAAAGCCCATCTGATGATCATTGGGCACATGAAGGGATTAGGTTTTTCTTAAATGTCTTCTGTTTGGTTTTCTTTCATTTGACTGCTCCACTACAGCAACATTTTGGAAGGACTTCGAGAAATAATGTGCGTTGACTTCTGTCGTATTTACATTTCTGCCTTCGTATGTATAGATTTTTGCAAGCTTATTTATAGCATATTGATGAGCAAATGGCTTGATGAAATTGTGGCATAAAATCTGCACTTGATCCACATTATGTCGTTTTTTTTATCGAGAAGATCTACACATGAGAAAAGGACAATTTACTTGATGATCAATTGGTTCATGAAATGACAAATATTTTTAAATGTTTTTTGTAATGTTTTCTCTCATTCGACTGCGAGGCAAAATTTTGGAAGGGGATTGAAACAAGATATGCGTCGAATTCTGTATTGTATACGTTCTTGCATTTGTAGGTTTCGATATCTCTTAGCTTCTTATCGTGAAATTCGCAATTGTCTATTTTTCAACAAGTACAAAAGGCTTCCCTCTGAACCCCTCAGAATTATAAAGATCGCATCGAATGTAACGATTGACTATTGGGTGATTTTTTTTTTCCGGGGCGTTTTGTACAGTGGGTTCTTTTGGCCGGGTGCCGAACGACAGCTACAGCAATCACGTAGAACACAACGCCTGGGTTCTCTTCTGAAAGCGAGTCGTCATCACAAACGTGTGTGCCCAGTCCATTTGTTCTGAAGATGTTGGGCAAACGAGAGTTTCAGTACACTGTACTGTGCGTTTGCGAATATGTCCTCTTTCAGTGATCTTGAATACTCTAAGCGAGTCGTCATCACAAACGTGTGTGCCCAGTCCATTTGTTCTGAAGATGTTGGGCAAACGAGAGTTTCAGTACACTGTACTGTGCGTTTGCGAATATGTCCTCTTTCAGTGATCTTGAATACTCTGGAGTTTTTGCCTTGTGCATGGAACGTCACAAAATTCTGTTCCCATGCATCAGGGAGCAGCAACAGCAGCTGTGGTGCTGGTCATGAGAGCTTGTGCCACAATTTTGGGTTTATTTTTGCAGTGAAATCTTTTTGCAAAAAATGTTTGGGGAGTGCAGAATAAGTTTGTTTTCTGAATAAATTTTTTATAATGAAATTTTCAGAATTAATGACAACCAAATTTTTACATCCGACCTACCAAATGATTAATTATATCTTGCCTGTTATGCTTTCCCAGATTTTTTTATTTTTGTTTGAAAACTTGAGTGATCTTATTGAAAAAAAATTATCTTATTAAAAAAAACATTTGAGACTGATGGAGAATACTCCCAAAAAGAACCGCAACACTCAACTGTTTTTGATTATAAATTTGAGTGAATTTATGACGGATTTTTTTCTTCAAATTTTTGAATATAAATAGCGCAATTTGTTGGAGAAATATCCAAATTTTGAAAAATTAAAATGTTTAAATCGTCTAGAAATGTTGGAAAAGTGTCCATTATTCAGATATTACCTGTATGCTGGGGCAGACTTCTTTAGGTTTCTAGATTCTCGTGTCCCTTTTTGGGAAACCACACGTACGCGCCAAATATTAAAATGAAAATTATAAAAAATTACAAAAACCTAGCATCAGATAAGAGAACCAACCCTCGAAAGGGAAGGAACTCTTCAAGGAGAACTACACTGCTCAAGAACAATGAAAACAGGAACCAATTTCTGCGTGCGCATTGTTGTTTGCTGAAGAACAAAGCCATGTTTGAGATCAAACTTTTGCTGTGTGCAGTGTACAAAATTAAAAATTTCGAAGAGTTCTGCTGAGTTGTTGAAAGTGTTGCTGGAGTTATCTACTCAAAATTATTGTGTTGGGACACAAATTGAAATGCAATTCAAATAGTTTTAAATAGGAAATCCTAAAAGGATTCCCTGCCTAGTCCCAGGCTGATTCTGCCTTTTATTTCTTGAATTTCGAGCTTTACTTCATTCTTACTTTTTAGATCCACTAGCAATTTCTTCCACATTTATGTTGAGGTAAGTTATTCCTCAACAGCAGTCCCTAAGTCGAATTGTCCTTATGTTGGGTTCTCACTGTACTGTACTTCACACTATTCGAATTAATGTATGGACAACGAACCTTGACGTAAATAACAGGCATGGGTGGGAAGAGCTCTTTCATGCGAGAATCCGTGATGCTGCCAGCTGCTGTGTCCCAACGAGCTCCTTCCATGTACAGGCCATGTAGATACGCTCCTTCCCTCGGCGGTGCTCTATTCGTACATAGAAAGAAACAAATCAGAGACTTGGACGAATTTGAAGGGTTCGGCTCATGGGTTGCTGCTCAACTCCGCATATACAGGGTGAATCCTAAAGAAAAAAAAGTACCACAATGATTTCTCGAGAAGCAGTGGAGTAATTGGACCTTTTGTCTTGTTCAGTCACGCAGCAGTATTGACAGCTGATATCTGCGCAATTGATGCCATGGTATGATAACAGCCGGTATAAAATCTTTTTGCAAACAAAGGCAGTTGGATCTGAACAGAAATCCTTTTTTTATGCAGTAGGAAGAATTCCGACATGATGTGTATTCTTGCGAGGGGATCTCAAAACATAATTTGCTAAAATAAACAAGAATTTCCAACAAGACAAATTTGAAGTTATGGCAGAAAAAATGGCAAGTTGAGAAGCCTTCGTCAGCAACTGTCTTTTGAAATTTTTCAAATGATCATTATGATAACCACGAAAACGTATGGCCAGTCATTTTGAAGTTTTTGACAAGAAATTTAATTTATTATTGTATTTTTGCTCTATCAGAAAGGTTGGAATAAAATCGTTCAGGTTGTAAAGGGAATCTCTGTTGGAGAACTCATCTTTTAGTGGTTTACCCTGCATAATGAGGCACATTTTTCCATCGGATCGTCAGGTTTGATCAAAAAGACCCTCACGACGTGTGCCCAGAAGAGAACCGCCTTCCATTTCTGGGTATGCGAGTTATTCTTTTTACTCATTGCTCACATCAAAGAAAAATTCGCAAATACTGAGGAAGTTGAAGAAAATGTAATAAATTTATCGAATTTACGAGTCGTTTTTTTTTAGCTGAGCTTTTTATGCCAGGCGCTAAAAATAAGTCGAGCAGGGGAAAGCCAATTGATAGCTCGGAATTTCCACTTTTTTGAAATGAAGTTTCCAATTAAAATGAGAAACGTGAACAACGCGAATCTGTTGCAACAAATTTAAGATCTGAACTGGAAAATACCTTGAAATGGATTCTTGGACAATTTTAGGCGTTAGAAAATGTTATAGAAATGAAGTTTCCAATTAAAATGAGAAACGTGAACAACGCGAATCTGTTGCAACAAATTTAAGATCTGAACTGGAAAATACCTTGAAATGGATTCTTCCTGTTAAAATCCGCAATCTTTTACAATACTTTGCACAAGCTATACCCACAAACAGTAAGACCCGTTTAAAAAAATCACCGGTTAATGCTTTTGAGCCTACCTATGAGACAGTCCAAAATTTTATGAATAGCAGTAGTATAGTATAGTAGACGTAGACAGGTTCGAAGGAAAGTTTCGAATAAGACGTGCAGATATAATTCGTCAGCCAAAATGTATGTATCATTAAAAAAAGACTGAAGTATGCGTGTTTTTCACAAGAAATTCTTAAAGCATGACTTGAAAACATTCTCTTCACGCTTGTCACCTTCTGAAGGGATTTTATCTTCAAGAGCTTTCAGATAATTAAGAGACTAAGTACACCATGTAAGTCCAAGGTGATCGAGTGCAATTTACTAAGCATTTACAATTTGCTATCTTCTAAATTGAAGCTTTTCAAGTGAATCCCATTCCGATGGTATGAACCCCTTCTTTTGATTAACGAAATCAGAGCGAAATGTTTCGCTGGAAATCCAGTTGTTTTTTCGAAAAGTACCAATAGATTCTCACGATCACGTTTCTGAAGAATGCAATGCCTTTAAGCAAGATTTCGTTAAAACTGGCCGGTTTTCATCCGATCAACATGTTTACTACAAGATACGCCGTTCGAAAATAAAACTGTCGAATCTTCGGAAAATTATTGATGTTATCATATCTTTTGTTCAAGTCGACCAGAATAGTATGGAAAATTTCCTCAGCATTTCAACCATCCCATTCGTCGTTCCGTAAAGAAGAGGCAACTTTTTCAAAGAGATACTGACCATATCAGGAATCCTTTCAGTCCATGGAAGAGATAGCTTCAAAAAAGTTCCTCTCTATCTAGAAAATTTTACGTCCTTAAAAGCAAATACATTTATTTTTTTATCATCATCCAATGCTTCCCATTTAGTGAAAATGTTGTAGAGCATATTGATGAAATAAATTAGTAATGAAGAATTGGAATTATTTTTCATTCGAAGATTTCATTCCGAAGATTTTGATCTCTAATGTTCTTTAAAAGTTCAATCATACCGCAGTATAGTTAACTGTTCGTATTTTAATGAGGTGAAACTGAATTTTTGAAGAAAATCAGACTCAATTACCACGCACGTACTTTTTTTTGCATCATCAAGGCAGAAAAGTGGGTTACGCGTGATATATGCAGGTATAAATTTTCTGGAAGAAAAAATTAAGATATATGCAGTATTTTGAGTCATACAGATGATTAATCCGTTTGTGGAAAATGGGAAATTCTCAAATTTGGTTAAAATGCTCCATCTTATTAAATTTATTCATGTGATTATTTTGTTCAACGTTCTTTAAAAAAAAAATTAGGCCATTCAAATAATATTTCCCACCATACTGAATGAATTATGATTGATTTGTACGTATGTTTAATTTGTAAAACCTAGAAATGAATTCGAATCTTATTAAAGTGTGTTGAAAATTTATTCACAAAAAAGTACATTTTTTGGGCAAACATCATGCGAACAAACTAAGGTGGTACTCGAGTCTTCGTATTCAAATGATGAATTTTTTTTTTTGTTGAAGAAGAGAAAAATAATGGATAGAAGAAGTGAAACTCACGGGAAATCCTCCCTTTGCTTCTTGGTGACATCGCAATGCAGACACATTTTGTCCAATGGCAGCTCGTTACGACGAGCTGTCGTCTGCATGATGNTCTTGGTGACATCGCAATGCAGACACATTTTGTCCAATGGCAGCTCGTTACGACGAGCTGTCGTCTGCATGATGGCCGTTAGGAAGGACTGGGGATTGAACAGACCTCCGAGCCACACAGAACCCGGGAGCTGTCGAAAGAAACATGACCCTTCAGATGATTTCTAGGTCATGAAAACTGATTACACCCCTACCCGCCTTGAAAATTGCTTAAATTTCCTCTCCTGATGGATTCATCCAGTAATCCTTCGTATACAAGGGATTATATCGCTTCCCAGCACAGGGATTCTTTCTTTGCGCTGAACTGGCTCAACAACCCCTACAGGAATTATCAATTCGTTTGCAACCCTGAGATGTAATCAAAATGAACATTTTTTTCTATTTTCCCTTTCATTTATATATTTTTTTCAATTGTGCGATTCAGGTAAACAGTTGGAAAGGTTCCCACATAAACCTGGCAGTTTTTTTCCTTGCAAAATTATGAGAAAATTCCCTTTCGCCAGGAAAACGCCACATGGCGTCATACTAAATAATTACTTTACTCAAAGTGTTCTGTACATCACCCGATACAAAATACCTCTTTTACGCGTTCTTAAGAACGTTGATATAAAAAGTACCAAAAATTCAAATCTTGAGAAATATATACACACAAATATATAATACACAGAAAGCAAAATCCATAGAAAATGCGAAGTTTTGACCAGTGTGGACCTGATCTTTGACCAAATCCATAAAATCTGAACAAACTCATCCAGGTGTAATCGTCCGAACTTGAATTTTCTGGAGGCATTTTGGTTTTTTTTTTTTACACAGGAAAGAGAAAAGCATTACAAATGTAACTTCATGCAAATTGAAAGGAACTCAAAGGCTCATTGGTCAAATAAAACCTTGCCTCCGATTTCAGAATTAATTGGGCAAATATCACGCGTCTCTAATTTCAGCATCCTAGTCATTTGAAAGCAATTCAATACACAGAATATTCTCATTTTCTTCCCCCAACAGCATTTCTCCTCAAAGATTCTCTCCAAATTCTTTAATCAACAAAAACGTATCTGGGAGCAGGCTAAACATCTTGTACGTGCTTTAATTTGGGTTCAGTAAATTGCCTTATGCTGTAATTGGGGAGGGGAAGAAGGTGTATGCATTTACATCAGTTGCGCAATTGTACATTTTGGGATGCATTTTATTTTCTTTTAATATCCATATACAGCCTATTTCTCTATTTTCCATCCTGATGTGTTGGATTGTGCTTGGATAAATGTGGGTGATGGGGACTATTGAGGAGGGGAGGGGTTTTGGATGTGAGAACATGGCATGAACGCTGAATAGCAGAAAATGAAGCTTGCTGTTAAATCAATCATTCTTTGGCCAAAAATGCTGCTGTTTCCCCTAACTGCTGGAAACCTCATCCCTGAGCTTAATTTCCTTGTAGTTCCCTTCATCGGCGTTCGACTCCAAGAGGCTCGACTCTATGTTCGTGGGCGTCATTCATGTACATCATGATGAAGGAGGAGTATAAGCAATGGGTGATGTTACTCACGATGAAATCAGAACTCCATGACTCCAGTTCCCGAATGCGTTGGAGGAGGTCCGCATACCAAGGCCCCAAACTCAGCAAAGACGGATAAGCCTTCTTGGCCCAACTCACGGGCACCTGGTCCAGAAACAATGCGTTGCTCAGCTCCTCCATGTCCGCAGTGATTGTCAATTCCCCCTGGATTCAGTCATGGAAAATGCTTTGCCATTCTTCGCCAGAATATTCGCCGAAATATCCCCGTATACAGTATAATTACAGGCCGCGCCTACTCCTCCATTTCAAAAAATAAAAAATAAAATAATTAGGTGGGGTTCATGATGCTCGAGATATTTGAGTGTAGGGCGCTGTGAGTCATCTGCTGAGTAGCCTCTTCAGTAATCACATATGATGGAACATTTGAATGGGAAAAATAAATGGTGTATTCAGTACTCCTGCTCAGTCAAAACTCAGAATGATTTCTTTTTTTTTTACGTGGACAATACTGTAAAGCTCTATATATCCCAAACCCTGGATACAAGTACTGTACTGCAGATTTTTTATGGAGAAAAATGCGCAAACAGCCAAAGGAAAATTTTTTTCTGGAAAATCTCGCTACTGCGCCTATATTAATGTAAATCTTTACTGGATTCGTACGTTTCTTCGCTTTCTGCTGAAAGAAAAGTATCAATCTTTATTTCTGGGAGTAGATTTGAAAATCTGTAGAAATCAACTCGCGGAAATTGGCGATTTTTTTTCGCGTAGGTATATGCTGGTCATGTGCTGCTATTCTGCACAGAAATGTCGAACTTCCGGTGGTTTACACAGTCAAGATCGTTGAAATTTAACCAAAATTGAGATACTGTACTGACTTTCGTACAGCTACCGAACGCTGACGATAGTTGAGTTATCACGATATTGGATGAAAAGACGTTTACAGTACAGTACTTGAATGAATTGTAGTCCCAAAGTACACTATAGTTTTACTAGTCATGTAAAATCGCGAAAATGTATGCGTTGATTAGCGTGACTTAGAATAAAGGTCCAAAACTTTTTCTTGGACATCATTTACTCTTCAAAAATTAAATTCAATGAATAACGTAGTGCAGTAAAAAATGTCCAAACCGATCTAATATTTTTTTTGTAACTCGTGTGGAATGTTTTAAAGTCGCTACAAGATAATTAGTCACCGCAGTTTTTCAGAGATATTCAATTATTCGAATTCTCGAAATTTTGCGATCATCAATAATGTACTTACAGCATCATACAATCAACAATTATGACGCAACTGTATGAACTTTTATGCTCGGTAACGCATTTCACTCAACAGTATAACATTTATTTATTTTTATTGATGCAGCGAAATCACCCAATTTTGATTCAGTACGACCTATTGCCTTCAAACACAGCACTCACAACTTCCAGCCATTTACTGTATATTTTGATTGATGTTATTGTTCTTCGTCAATAATGAATGAAGCTTCGATCTTGGTACAATACTTTACTTTCAATGGAAGTACAGTATTGCACAATACTTGGTCATCATATTTTGACATTTTGCCTATTTACCTGAGCTATAATCCAACTCGAGCAGTATTCGATTAGCGAAAAAAGAAACGATGGAGGCAGAAAAATTAATCCGCAATCCGCTTGGCGCGTCTCGACCGGAACTAAGTAAAATTCAGTAAAAAAAAAAGCACGTAAAATGAAAAAAAAAACGTAGACTTGATCCTTCCTCATTTGGCTGATCGAGAGGATGGATAGAAAGAGGATCAGGGACAAACCTTGAGGCCGAGATCGAGTTCTCTGAGTGAACGGCGAATTTCCTTGGTTAGGGCATTCATGCGCTGACACTCTTGCAAAGCCACGACCACGTAAGGAGTTTTTTCCTCCACTTTCCCCATCAGTTCGTTCATGTTGAATTCCTCGTTCAATTTTTCCGCAATCTCATCGAGCACGGCTTTCACCTGGACAAATTAAAAAAATTACAATAGGCGAACAGATACACATTGAAATCAAGTAAAAGATGAGAAGACATTTGTATGATCGACGAAAAACAAAAAGATAATGGCTCAATTGTGACACGCATACCCTCAACGTCGTGCTTTCAAGTACGATAATATAAACAAAATTCACCGTTTAAAAAATGTACCGGGAAGAAATTTGACATGAGATTTGTGTTGCGAAAATTTGTAAAATAATGATCATATATATTGGTGTTCTACACTCAACAAAATTATTCCTAAGTTGCCAGAAAAGCCAGAATAAATGCAGTATTTCGATTTTTTCGCAAGGAAGTTTCAGGATATCCGAGAATTGTTCAAAAATTGCTTTGCAAAAATGACAAAAATGAAGAGAACGAATAACCCAAAATCAGTATAGACGGAAAATTGCGAACATGTTCATCGGAAGTATATAAAATATGTTTTACAGGATATCAAATACAAATAAGAAGTTCTTTGGTAGAAGACTTCAGTTCTTCATTCGGTATATTTTCCGTCGCTTTCATCTTTCGACTTCAGTGATTATAAAAGCAACCTGAATATTTTTTGCCTCATTTTAAATGAAAGAGGACATCTGACATAACTTCAATGTGGGACTGCAATTAAAAAGCAGTCTAGCATGCAATAATTTCCTAGTTATCCGGATAGCTACGCGATCCTTCGTTTTTTAAGCTTGAGGTCAATAAGAATAAGAGTTTCGTTTTCCTTTTCTCTGAAGTCGAGAATAAAATATTGTTTTTTGTATCCACTTCGAAAATTCTATCCACGAAAGGACAATAATGATCAAGGAAATATTCCAATGTATCTCTGAACTGCAAAATGAGCTGCTGAAAGGTGCTAACAGTAAAATCTTGTCATGAAACCAAGCTGCTGGGACCAGAAAGAACTCAATTTTAACGATAAATTCGTCATAACATGAATTTAAAATTACTGCTAACTGTCACAGACCTGAAAAACGCCTTCATTGTGAAAATAATTCGTTATAACGAGATTATTTGTAATGTGATACTAATTTTCCCGGAATGGCACTAAAATCTCGTTACAGCGAAGCCTGTGGTGCGAGTAAAATAGCTTCGCTATAAAGAAAAATTCTTTATACAGTAACTCTTCTATTACTGCGACTATTGGGCAGGGACCGAAAAATCTATTTTTTCTAAGCTATTAATCGTTGAAACGAGATTCTACTGTAGTTGAAATAAAGAGACTGAAACAATAACCTTTTCTTCCTTGGTGATGACAACCATGCCGGAAGCACTGGCGTCTCCACGTGGCTGCATTTCGAACACTATCTTGAAGACCTTCTCGGAAGTGGTTGTCAAGAAACCAATTTCCGCATTGGGATGCAAGCCGTACAAATGCGGGGTTTCCGGCGGAAGTCGATCCTCGATGTACGCGTGGTATCCGGCATAGTCCAGATTCGGAGGAGCCTGGAACCCCGGAGCCAGAAACAGTTCCCCATCCACCTGTGGAAGAATTTGACGCATCGTTTGCAATATTTTACTGATTTTCAAAAAATTGTAAGAAACCCCAAATTCTTATTTACCACTGGGACTTCGCTGAAACCATTTTATCCGGGAATCGGGGGATGCAGAAAACGGCATATTAAATCGATTTAAAGTGGGAGGCATTCTTAATAAATCCAGTTAAAATTTTCGAAGATAAAAATTAATAATATGAAATGCATTTCGAAAGCAGTATCGCAATTGAAAGATGTTTCATAATACATTACTGCAATACCTAAATTTTCGTGATAATAATATAACGATCAGTTTTTTTAGGGGAATAGAAGCACGGACGCTTAGTTCAAGCATTATTAGAAAATCAGCTTTTCCATGACTTTATATATGGAGATGAAAAAATAATGCTCAAGACCAGTCACGTGCAGCTAGGATTAAGGTTTGGATGATCTATAAGAAAATTTTGCGAATGACACGAATATGCAGTCCATGCTGATGTGCTTTTTTCTTCGGATTCTTATTCCTCTGGTACTAATTTTTTGGAAGTCCGAGAAATTTCAGAAACTGTATCCCAAGATGCTTGATCCTGGAATGGTTATGAGCCAAGCATTTTAAGCTAAAAATAGTACTTATTGCAGAATAAAGCTGAACTTGGAATTAAACTATCCAATATCTTCAACTTGATCGCTAATAATTTGGTTTCAACCAGACGGGAATAGATTGATGTACGTCAAAGTTTCTTGCACAACAGGCAGACCGCAAAAAATCTTCGCATTCATTTCATAGTAACGTTTCTAAGACTTATTAGCTTTTTTTTTTTAACCGCAGTTTTGCATTTTTTTCTTCACCGAGCTCATGCAATCGATCATCCTCCTGTAATATTTTCGCAGAACTCCACTCAAATGCCAATTTATTTGACCTTATGTGCGTGAAATTTCTACTCGCTCTTGAGTCGACTTCGGCTGACATCAAAGCAGGTTTTCCGCATCCATAACCCAACAGAATGACATCGTGAATTTTGATCCAATTTGAAGCTCGTTATAAACTAGGGTTTTTTCACTATTTCTTTCATGAGATATCTTCGGAATTTCTTTTATATAGCATAGCCTGAACATGGATTTTTTTTAAGGTTATCCAGTTGTTCGTTTCATTTCACTTCTTTGGCATTCCGTAATCGTGAAAAGGTAGTTCAAGTCAGGGTTTATTATTAGAATACAATTCGGAAATGTTGCCGATTTTATTTTTAAAAGCCTCGTTGTAACGAAATTGAATGGAGGACAATATCTCGACTTTAGAGAATTTTTACCGAAGCCACAAACATCAGGTCTGAGGAGAATAGACAGGATCAAACGGGAATATATTTCAAATTCAGTTTAGTCATCCCCCTTTTCGCGAGGTGTTCAACCTGAAAACCGGGTGATCGTTATTGAAGTTTTTGGCCCAAAAGAAAACTTTGTTTTCGGAGATTTGCGTAGATTCTGATGAGATCAACTTCATCATCGCATTTGCATATTTAATCAAGGGCCTTTTGTGCATGCGATTACTCACGACTTCGGGTTGAAGGTATTCCTCTAGATACGTGCGACACAGTCTGCGATCCCAGTCGTCGGTGATGTGGCCCCCGTACATGATTTCGCCAAATAAATAGCGCAAATCTTCCCAAGGAACCCTGTTGTTCGCTTCCAGGTAATTATACAACACGTCCGCACTTATCAATAAGTCTCCTACAAAAGAGAGAACCCAATTTTTTCGACAATAATTAGAATGATTTAAACAAAACAAAACCCATTCATGAAATTTCACTTCTCACCAGTATTGAAGGGGTAACTTCGGTTCCATCCTTGGAATCCGAATTTTTTCCGCTCAGAAACCACTGCGTGGAAATAGCAGATGCAGAACAGGATGCATTTGAACTCAGTTTCTTTTGTGCATCTGTCCAAAGTGTCCTGATTGAAATTGTCCAGGGCTTTGTGCAGATTCGAATACATCCCCGAGGGCGGCTCATTTGTTATTTTGATGGAGGATTCCAGCAATCCCTGATTGAATTGAACCAGAACGAAAATGTTTCGTCAATTCTCCCTTCGATCATTCTCAAAAAAATACAAATCGAATTTCTATACATTCGAAAGGTGAAAAAAAATTAATTCGCGATGCTTCAAAAATGACCGATATGCGTACCTGAGGAATGATGTGTGACCTGGAATTGGGTGCTGGTTCTGCCGACATGAAAACTCTGTAGTCTGGGTGACTATTTTCGCTGAATTTCTCCATTTTTTTCTCCAACCGTGGCAGCCAATTTCTTACCAAATGAATATTCTGTCAAAATTTTCCGAAAACCAATTTACATTGCGCAAAATTCCCCATTTTCGTCAGCTTCCCAATTCGAATTTTTCTTCGTGATTTTCCAAATATCGTTCACCTCACTTTACATTACAGCATTTCCGACACTCATCTTATTCCAATTTAGAAAATTTAATTAATACACATGAACTGGGAGTGACATCTGATGATGTCGGCTGTATTTTCAGAGAATTTCAGTTGCGGAGACAAGAAATGTCATTGACAACCTCTCAATAAATAGTGTAGAGTGCGCTAATCTTTCGTAAAAATGGAGGATTTTTAGATTTAAAATCGTCATCGATTTAGAGCTTTTAAAATTTCTGATGAATTTTGCACGACAGTGCCCGTGATCTTGCGCCATAAAGGTTAACCGACGCTAATTTCCGCTTTAGCACAAAAATCGCCGACGTTCAAATGTTTGTGGAAAGGCTTCCTGAGCTTCACTGTTTTTTTTAATACAAAATTTGTATTTTCAACTGTTTTTCTAAAATAAAATGTCAGTTTATTGATTTCGTTGGCACTCAGCAGCAGTCGAGCGTCTCGCTTTTAGTTTAGTGCAAATTACATCAGTCGGAAAGTTTTTGAGCGTTTCTTAAAAAAAATAAAATTATCCCGTTCACGTGCTTCCCAAAAAGTTGTTTCTGTTGAGCACTCGGGATGAAAAGGCAAAAATCAGTGACCTGTAAAACCACCCAATGGCCATTTTTAGAAGCTGCCTCCAGGGCTTTCTCTGCAACACTTTCCTGCCCTTGGCCCAGCGAAATGTTGTGGAAGTTTTCGCGATCGGTACTGAAACCCAGAGAACGGCCCAGTTTCTCCACATCCTGAAATTTGATGGATCGCAAAAAAATAAAATAAAACATAAATCAACCCGGGAAGCGTCGCGGTCGCTTTCCTTTTCTGATCAAAATCCCGTGTACAGCAGAAAAACTCACTTTCAAAGGGTTTACTCCTGGTGACAGGATAAAGAAGATCGGAGTGCATGGGCCAGACTCTGAAAACGACTGAGCGAAGTCCATGCTTCTGCCTTCGACGTACTTTTGACCCATTCGATCTTCCACAAAGTGTCTTTATTTGAACCAAAGAGCACAAGATATATAGATTTTTGCACGTCGTCTATATCTACTATGATTTGCTGTATAATTGTCTCTGGAATGTGTGCCCACTCTTGGAGCAAAGCACGGAGCCAGGTTTGGTGACCCTGCTGTTTCTTTCTTCCTTTTTGTTTCAATGGGCAGTGCTGTGTGGCAGCGCAGCATCCCCAGGAATTTGGGAAGTTGAGGAAAATTCCAAAAAGGATGAACACAAGATTCTTTTGTGTGATTTGTAGTGCACGCTTTTTCCTTCGCTGGTAGCGGGTTTGGAAACTAGTTCACTCTTGCAGGAAATGGAATTTTTCAAACTGCTGGAGTGCAGAAATTCATTCAGGATTGAGCTTTTGCTTAAGAAAAATCAGGGAATACATTTGGGAGCCTGAATCAGAAGAGCTTGTGTGCAAATTATTTTTTTACTTTCCTGGTCTCTGCTGTGGTGGTGATGTGACATCAACGTGTCCAACCTTTATTGTCTGACAATTTTTCAGAAACAGCAGTTTCAAGTGAGCAGAGAGAGAGAGACAGAGAGAGAGAGAGAGAGAGAGCGTGTGTGTGTTTGCATGTCTGCAATTTTTAATGGGCGCACTGCCAGATGCTACAGATGCTTTGGGAATAACTGTATTATTTTTTGAATATTACAATAGTTCATTAGGCGCTGAACTTTTGCACATTCATGCTGGAACTTGCATTCACTCATTCAGTTTAAGTTTGTGCCATTTATGCTTGTCTTTAAAGGATGGCCACCATCTAACGTATCTAAGGAGTAGAGCCCATGCAGTACTGTACAGTACTGTATATGCATTATTGATATTTCTGTTAAAATATAAGGACGCTCCTGACTCCTACACCGATTCGTTTCCGCGTCACAACCGGGCTATATACACAAGTATTACTACTGTTTCCTGCCACTGCTGCATATATAGGTGATATAATACTCACAACTGTTAAAATATAAGGACGCTCCTGACTCCTACACCGATTCGTTTCCGCGTCACAACCGGGCTATATACACAAGTATTATTACTGTTTCCTGCCACTGCTGCATATATAGGTGATATAATACTCACAACGGTGACTTGCAATTTGTCCCTGGCCCCTCAATTTGACCTGCTTATTTTGCATTTTTGTACTGATATTTTTGAATTTCACAAAGTGTCTTGCAAGTTGACTGCCTTGCAATTTGACCATATTTTGGAAATGGATTAGGGTGAAATTGCAAGGTACCACGTGTACTGTATTTGTTGAAATGAGATTTCACTGCAGTTACATAAATTATTTAAAAATCGAATGGCAAAATTAAATCTCGGGCATGATTGCAGACACAGTACTGTACGCAGGAAAAATTTATAATTCCTAGTTGGACGAGTTGGAAGAAGAAGAAGAAAAAGAAGCCCCTGGGAATAAATACGTACAGGAGTGCGTAGGTCATGCGGTCGGGTCTCAGAGCCCGCATCATACACAGCTGTTGAATCGCGCTGCGGTTCTTCCACTCCTGGGGCAGTTTCTCCTTTTCCGGGGTTTCGGATTCCACGAACTTCTTCCATCGCTTGGACGAACCCTCGATGTCCCGGTCCAGGTTCCTGTTCATCAACGCGGAAAGGTCAACCCAGGAAGGGTTTCAATAACTTATCTTTCACAATCCAGAAGAGAGAGAGAAAAAAAACTAAGAAAAGGATTCTTTCCCGATGTGTATGCCGTCGTCATACAGGACCGTACGAGGGTTGGTTCATAAGATTTGCGAATTTTTCGAAGAATATCCAACAGAGTTTCAACAATTCCACAAATGTTTTTTTGTTGTTGTTGCTCGGATAGCCTCATCATTCGACAACACTTCAGTGCTGTTCACCATACTCTCCACCGATTTTATTGTTCATGCGAAAACAGTGCCGAAAATCGAGTTTTGTGGAGTAAGCTGCTCTTCGACGGCGGAAATGAGGCACATGTTTGCCATTTTTTGGAAAAGAAAAATCCCTTCAGTGCTGTTGAACCGCAATGAAGGGTTGAAAAATGATGTGGCCATGCGAATAAAATTAAATTTTTCGTAATTTTAGGAACTCTGTCGGATCTATTTCAAAAATTCGCGAGACTTGTGAACCAACCCTCGTTTATGCAGCAGCTGCGGTCATCGTGATTCCGACCACCCAGAGTGAATTACTTCTTCCCAATCCTATATTGAATCAACCCGAGTTTTAAAATTTATATCATGCTCTTGATTCTCTTCTCAGAAAGAGAAGAGATTTGGATTATTGACAAATCTGACGCAAAAATCCCAAAAATAGGACTCCGTGATCTGAAACTCTTCGGTTTCGATTCAACTTCACCGCGGAACTCGTTCCAAATTCCATTACGTTTTCCAAGCCTCAACTGTTACGGTTATTCTTCCATTCATCGAATACCTCTTTTCTCTTTGAAATTTATCGAGCCGAAAGGCTTGATAAATTTACCTTAAATCAGATAAAAATGCATCAAAAGAAGTTCAGGTTAGTTTGTGGGTCATGTAAAAATGAATTAAATAGTGCGAGTTCCATTCCAGTTTTGGAAGTCGGATAAGATAGAATAGTTTTTTGAACCAGAGCTTTTTGCTTACATTCCCCTACTACAATACTGTACATTAATGCATCCAGAAAAATAAGCAATTTATTTTCCACGACAAAATTTTTTAAATCCAAAAGCTCTTTCAAGTTTTCGTGCGAGCTACTTTTTCGGTTAGACTCGCATGACGAAGTGAAGCGTATTTCCATAGACGGAGTAAGATGTGCTTTGCGACACTTTGCTTCAAGCTTTAGCTAGAACTTGCAAATTCTCTTCCGCGAGAGATTGGATTTCTGAGAAACAGGAGTCTCTTGATAAAGTACTTTTCTCTCAATTTTGTGGAGTAAAAAAAAATCGAACTTCAGGGCGTAGAAAGTTTTGTTGGCACAAGACAGCGTGGAGTGGTACAGCATTATTCAAATTTTAAAGTACTAAATTATGTAAGTGGTTTAAAACATGCTGTACCATGGAAACCAAAATTTCCACTGCTTCTTTAGGAAGTGTCTGACGATAAATCTACTATAGCGAATGACACGTGCTCCCTGGAAATATTAGTAGCATTTACAAAGAAAAGATTCACATGTAAACAATCTCGAATTCAACCGTGATCAGCAGTTGAGGAATACAAAATTCTGTAATATATGCTAGAATCAGGTTCCGGTTTTTCTTTCCCCCTGTAAAATGTCTCAACAACATCGCGATGATTCTCATCAGCAATCTATAAGTAATCATCTCAATCCGAATAGTGTCGAACTTCAGGGCGTAAAAAGTTTTATTGACAGAAGCCAGCATAGAGTGGTAAATTATTCAAATCTTAAAATATAAAATCCTGTGAATCGTTTTAAAAATGCTGTACCTGTACTCATCCATGGAAGCCAACATTTTAACTGCTCCCCAAGAAGTGTCCGACAAGAAATCCACTGGCGATGGACACGGGCTCAATG